>JAMPIV010001249.1:0-57500 GCA_024509875.1 Oreohelix idahoensis | reverse complement strand
GAGACTTGCCCATGTCTACCCACTATTGCTCTTGCTGTTTGACTTGCCGGGAGAGTCAATTCCTTAGGTGACTCAGCACAATATGACGATCTTGCGCAGGGGTAGTAACTCGTGGTTGGCCACTCCGAAGTCTATCCCGGGCACTGCCAGTGGTTCCGTAACGTTCATTGAGACGTACAATAGTGCTGTGGTGGCAATTCATCCTTCTGGCAATGGCCCGCGAGCTCATTCCGGTCTCCAACATACCAATGGCTCGTTGGCGGTCGTTTTCAGATAGTCGTGGCATTTCAAGCACATGTATTGGGTGTTTTGTCTCAACGGCCTTTTTATACCGAGTATACTGCCACAACGCGTACACATTTTCAGGGTCATAGCTGTTGAGAATCGTGTTGCACGTGTAACTTTCATCGTTTTCATGTAGTCTGTACACACACCCATGGGTTGAATCTTGCACTTTCCATTCTAGCAGCCATTCGCTCTCTACGTCATGGCAAACACGGGGAAAATCCATTCCCACACTTTTTTTAGCCAGCTTCTCGGCATCAGTATATATAATAGTGGTGCGTTTTTAATGTGCTTCAGTATATATATACACATTCTCCATGTAATAGCTTAAACCTAATCTGTAATAATCAAAATGTCAGGGGCCCCACCAAATGGATCCAAATCGGGCCCGCATCGGCAAAGGTCAGCCATGGGTATTGTATCAGAAAACAATCAATGTACAGAAAACAGCAAGCAAAATAGAGAGAACAAGGTGTAACGAGTTGTAAACACAATGCCTTGCCATGAGAGAAAGAAGAAGAATATTGCCAGCCAATCAGAAGCCACGAGCTCGCTTGTAGACGAACCGGTTTTTATAATGGCCTTCTGCAGAGGAAAGGAAAGTGTGCTAGTATAAAGATGGATTCGTATAAAGATGAAAGCAGAAAAGGATTACCGCTCGTGCTCAAACATGTTTACGAGCAGCGAGGATTCTCTCCCGCTGGTCCGATGCCAGGTGCTCTTACGCATCCTCACGTCAATTGTGGTTGGTCCACTGAACACGAAATCAAAGAACAAAACCACTCTGCAGGTGGGTGTCTGACCGAGTAATAATTGGGGTTACTGCCGCGTAGAACCACATGTAAAGACCGAAATACAGAGAGCCAGTGACTCTAGAAAAAACTAATAGAAAAAAACGAGGGGGGGGGCGGGTTGGAAAATAGGGAGTAACAGCCATTTCGCCACAGAAGCATGAAGAAGAATTTTGGACCCAGCTAACACAAACTGGCTCAAGTCTGCACCAAATACGCAGTCTGATAACTGTGACACCGTAGTGCTCTCTGGTACGCCCGCCCACCCCCCTATAAAAGGGCAAGAAGTGGAAATTTGAAACGTCACACACACAGCAGTAGACAGATAGACGGACGGAGGAAGACGCTTGTGAAGGTTAAACTTTTACCATTGTTGCCGTACAGTTCTTCCATCACCAAAAGAAGTTTATTCTGTGCTTTACATTGATTCTAGAGGGTTGATCATACATCAGTGGACTAGAATCCTAGGTCAATAGTTGCCTTCTTGAACAACACAGGAGCATCAGATATTGTCATCTAGAATTCAGCCCTAGTGCTTGGTGGGTGGACCAGTGTCAGACCTTCAACTGATACTGCTGTGTATCCTCATAGAGGACAGTCTCAGAACTTTAATATAAGTATTCTATGTGACCAAAGTCAAAAGAATCAAAGCTTATTAACTTTGTGTAGGGATGAGAAAACAGTTCTGAAACATTAGACCATATTAGACCAGACACGATATACTTAAGTGATAAAGGAACACGTGGATGAACAATCTATGCTATTCAGAAGATTCTAGAACGGACGTCTTATGTAGTTATTTAGTGTAACTCAACTTTAAAGCAATTTTGTAATTAATTTTTATTCATTCAAATTTCATCCTTTTTCATCATTCACTTTTGCACAAGGAAAAAAAGATGGATGTACATAATAAATTGATTTAGTAATTGTATATCAGCTGACGTATTAATTTTATATTGTTGAATTGAGTTTTGCTGAATTTGTTTGACTATGATAGGTTAGTTACATAGCAAGGTGGCAACTTAGGCTCTATCGTTAACCTGAATACTATCTGAAGTAGAGACCTTCACAGCCGTGACTATCCTGTGATACCAGCGCTCGTCTCTGACATTGGGACTTCATTCTTGTCATACTGAATTCTTCTTCAGTTCTTTTCAATAACTACTACTGAATACTACACTCAAAAAACCTTTCGCTACACAAGGCTCTCAGACGCCAAAAGGAGTACTTTGTCTTATATCATGGCGTTTCAACACTGACATATCCACCCACAAAACACTCTCTCATAGTTTGGTATCAGCTGATGACAACATTGTATCAAGTCTTGCTCCGTTATTATCTCTAGCAACAGTACATTCACCGCAACACCCGACAAAATGTGGTCTTATTTTAAATATCTTCATAAGTTTGTTCCTAGAAAAAGATTCCCCCAGTTCGCTCAGATTTCTTCTTAGTTTAATTCTGATGTTTTTGTAATTTGCGCCTGCCAAGTTCGTGTGTTTGTCACTCGTCTGCACAATGATTGTTTATTCTCCATCTGTCCGTCTATATTCTGCCGTGTCTGAATATTGCTGTATGCTGCTTTACCGGAGTCTAACTAAATCTCACGGGCTACAGTCTTTTCGTTTATACCTCCATGAATGTAATGCCTACATTTACGTCTCTGTGAATGTAAAAAAATTATACATGATCTTTTCATCAACTTACATCATGGCCATAGTTCAGTGCTGCCATAATCCAGGATCACTATCTTGAACATTAACTTTCGGGTATTTAAAAAAATGAAGTAAAACTCACGTTTAATAAAAACCACAGGAATAGTATGCAGCTCATGTAATCAAATATGGATCTAGGCGCGTTCGCTTGTAACAAAAGGTGAAATCAGGCAAAAATACTGGGTAAAAGAAGTTGAGTAAATATCCTGCCAGAAGTTGGAAGCAATCAGATTTTGTCAAAGTTTATGAGCTTTCAGGACACGGACAGTCCATCATAGAATTTGTGAAGGAAATTGTTAGCTCGTGCGGCCTTCTCGGTTAATAGAGTAGATCATGCTATTTATGGGCGTTTAGTGCAGGGGTGTATAAATCTCTTCCTGATTATGATTTACTTACTCAGTTTGGTCTAATCTCCATTCTATTCCCTTTATCAGCCGTTAACAATAGATCAATTTCTATGACACTTGCTGCCAAGGCTTGAATATTTATCAGAGTCTTTGCTATGAGAACAAAATTGCTCTTCTCGTACATTCATCGGGTCGTTACATTCTCATATATGTATAGACCGGACTAACACTATCTACAATAATTATAATTATACGTATACTTTCTCTCGTACTTTCTTCTTACACGCATTCAATACATCCTGCAAACTGCTAAGTCATTAGTTGATTATTCTGCCCTTTGAAAGCTCATAGGCAATGAGCCTATGCGACAAATCCATTTGTCCATGCGACAAATATACAACATAATTAATTGTATCATACCTTGTATCAATCTATCTATCTATCTATCTATCTATCTATCTATCTATCTATCTATCTATCTATCTATCTATCTATCTATCTATCTATCTATCTATCTATCTATCTATCTATCTATCTATCTATCTATCTATCTATCTATCTATACGGCCTGCCATCCGTACGTCTGTCTGTCCATACTCCTGCATGTCTGTTCATGTGCCTGCCTGTCTGTCCATATTCCTGTCTGTCTGTCTGCCGGTTTTTTTTTTAAAATCTATCCAGGTATGTGCTTTTTCCTTGAAATCTGTTAATCTGCATACCTCTCAGTCATTCTGTCTAGCTGTATGTATGTCTGATTGCCTATTTCTCTGTAACCGTCTATCTTTTAATATCCCACATTTTGAATACAACTGCCCATAATTTTACATTATTACATTTTTTTCTTCTTTGTTTTCCTCAGGATGAGCATCTAACATTCTTGTATATCCTTTTTACTTTGATCGTCCTTGGCAACACGTTAGTCATCGTGGCTATTTCTTTAACAAAGTCCAGGAAGTCCCGAATGCACATCTTCATTATTAACCTGGCAATTGCAGGTATGTATGTATGTATGTATGTATGTATGTATGTATGTATGTATGTATGTATGTATGTATGTATGTATGTATGTATGTATGTATGTATGTATGTATGTATGTATGTATGTATGTATGTATGTATGTATGTATGTATGTATGTATGTATGTATGTATGTGTGTGTGTGTGTGTGTGTGTGTGTGTGTGTGTGTGTGTATGAATGTATGTATGTATGTATGTATGTATGTATGTATGTATGTATGTATGTATGTATGTATGTATGTATGTATGTATGTATGTATGTATGTATGTATGTATGTATGTATGTATGTATGTATGTACGTACGTACGCACGCACGCACGCACGCACGCACGCACGCACGCACGCACGCACGCACGCACGCACGCACGCACGCACGTACGTACGTACGTACGTACGTACGTACGTACGTACGTATGTATGTATGTATGTATGTTGATAGATAACAACGAAAAGGTCTTTGAAACTGAACTTTTTATTTACAAAAAAATATATATTCATTTGTGAAACCACTGGAAAGAAACGCACGCACGCACGCACGCACGCACGCACGCACGCACGTACGTACGTACGTATGTATGTATGTATGTATGTATGTATGTATGTATGTATGTATGTATGTATGTATGTATGTATGTATGTATGTATGTATGTATGTATGTACGTATGTATGTATGTATGTACGTATGTATGTATGTATGTTGATAGATAAAAGCGAAAAGGTCTTTGAAACTGAACTTTTTATTTACAAAAAAATATATATTCATTTGTGAAACCACTGGAAAGAAACGCACGCACGCACGCACGCACGCACGCACGCACGTACGCACGTACGTATGTATGTATGTATGTATGTATGTATGTATGTATGTATGTATGTTGATAGATAAAAACGAAAAGGTCTTTGAAACTGAACTTTTTATTTACAAAAAAATATATATTCATTTGTGAAGCCACTGGAAAGAAACGCACGCACGCACGCACGCACGTACGTACGTACGTATGTATGTATGTATGTATGTATGTATGTTGATAGATAAAAACGAAAAGGTCTTTGAAACGGAACTTTTTATTTACAAAAAAATATATATTCATTTGTGAAGCCACTGGAAAGAAACAATGTTTTCGTTAGCAATGGCTAACTGGATACTGTCACCCCTCATTGTGAATGGAAGGATCCACTGACTTATTAATTTTGTACAATGCTGAAACAAGATTTGTAGCAGAGAAGAGACTTTTCCACGTCTTTGAGAGGTGTGTCAACTTGAAGCTCTCACATTAGTAAGTGGAAATTCTTAACATCGACTATAAAAACACCCGAAAAGATGGCTACAGAAATTAAGGATATCAGTGAAAGGCGAAAATTAAACTTTCAAATTGACATTTTTATTTGTAAAGAATATATATCAGTTTATGAAGCCACCGGAAAGAAACTATAGCTTCGTTATCAATGGCAACCGGATACTGTCACCCCTCATCGAGAATGGAAAGATCCACTGACCCCTTACTATGGTATGCGTTGCTGAAAGACCACAAAGCGGACATGTGTCAGATTGTGTGTCCAGTAGAATCGTGAATGTTTAGTTTTTGCTCATGTCCCAAAAGACGGTGACGGTAACTGAAGGCTGGAGACTTGTCAGCTTGTAAACTGTGTACGAATTGAATTCAACGGATTATGAATGTTTGCCGATTGTATCCTGGGCGGAGTTTAGCACACTTACGGACTCTAAATGATTATCCGATATGATATGGTGTTTTTATACTATATCAAGTACATGTTAATGTATTTTTTTGGATAATAAAGATTCTGATGATGTATGTATGTATGTATATACTATGTATGTATGTGTGTATGTATGTATATATTATGTATGTATGTATGTATGTGTGTATTTACTTTATGTAAATTCTAATGATTCTCCTAAATGTCATGTTGTATTTTATTATGTCATGTCAGTACATATCAATGTATTTTCTAGAGAATAAAGATTCTGATATGTATGTATATATATATATATATTATATATGTATGTATGTATGAATGTATATATGTATGTCCCCAAGATGGCGGCGGGTTAGGCCGCTCTTTTGTGTTGTGCATTTTATGTCATCGTGTTGGAGTCTCATGTCTGTAGTAACAGCCCTCATTAACACTGTATGAGTTTGCAGTGTGTTGGGCTCATGTCCAGGATTATGTTCATAAAGGAAGAAGCTGTTAAAGGTGATCAAATCAAGCTTGATTGTCATGAGAGCTCACTGTCTGTGTTGGGTTTTGCGAAGTGAACTGAGTGTATTGTGGATATATGAGAAATTTGTATCCTAGACAGAGTTCTCACATTTGTAGACTCTAAACCATTTTCCATTATGATATCTTTTCTTCTTCTTTGATCCTTAGCCGCCGACTGTCAAAGCAGTCAGTGGGACCCAAAGATGCAGCAATAGAGAATGCAGTCAGCAACCATAGCTTGACTGCTTGCATCAGGATCAGCGAACCAGAGCTGGTCAAGACCCTATTCCACCTCCACGTGGTGGTCCTGGAAACAGATTGCATCACTGCAGTCTGGCTGAGCGAGTAGGGATCGCAGTGGGAAGGAAACCTGGTCCTAAAAAAATGCCGTGCAGAAGTCGGATGTGTCGACCGAAAGGTGCAGATATCACAGCTTAGGCGTAAACAGACACAACACAACCACCGTCCTGTTCAGGACGAACGAGGAAGAAGGAAGAAGAAAGCAGTCAGTGACCATCACACCTGGTGGCGTCTAGTAAGAGAGCAACAAACTGCTTCCACTTTGTTCGGTCGGCGGCCATCCTTCGTACTGTGCCCCAGCTCTGGTTCCTTATTTGCATCTTGGCCTCCACTGTTCTCCGCCAAGTAGTTTTTGGTCGGCCTCTCTTTCGTTTTCCTTCGCATAGCTGTTCTTGTGATGGCATCGGTGTCTCTTCTGAGGACGTGGCCAACCAAACTCCAGCGTCTGCCAGCTATGATGGTGTGCATGTCCTCTTGGTTACTCCGAGTAAGTAGTTCTTGGCTAGTGATAGTATTCGGCCAAAAAATTCGGAGAATTTTCCTGAGGTAGATTGTGTGGAAGGAGGACAGTTTCGACATTTCCTTCTCTGTTACTCTCCTGCATTCCGCACCATAGACAAGCACAGGAAGTACACAGCTCTCATATAATCTTAATTTGGTGTTTGTGCTATACTGGGAAGACTTCCAGATGATGTTGAGACTAGCAAAGGCTGTTCTCGCTGTATTCATTCTGTTCTTGATGTCTTTGCTCGTTCCGCCGTCTGGTGTTACTGTCGTAGATTTATGATAGGAGAATTAAGACTAGGGTTGTGTAGTGAAATTGACAGAGATACAACGGTAAAATTCCTCCAAGGATAACATTTAAGGATAAAAACATAATGCGTAGGCTGCTGATGTACATGATCGCCTAGACCGCGGGTCATCATCCCCATAAAATTGACTTGCTAGACCGGAGGGGAACGGAGGATCAAAAAGGAAAAAAAAATATGACTGGAAAGGCTAAAGAGACGCAATTGGGGGGGGGGGGGGGGAAAGGGATGAAAGTAAAAAAATTCAAGTCCCCCAAATTGACACGAGGTACGGAATTGGACGTTTTGCGATACCAAGCGCTTGATTTGAATTTGAGCGGAAGAACGCAGATGTCTGAAAAAAATTACAAAAATTAAAAAGTAAATTTTTCTTAATATTAATGTTAGGAATATAAAAATTAGCTGGCCAGATGGCCTATTCTGAGCAGTGAACGAATATGGTCTTAATTTTACAGACGGATAGATAATATTGAAAATAATGACAAAAGACAGTGTAGTTTACATCATCGACAGACTGAATTGAATCTAAAAAGTGTGGTTATTTGCACACAAAAACACGACCTTGGACACAGATGTTCAAATTTACTTGGCATAGAAGTGAAGGGACATTGGTGGTAGCTGTGTCTAAATATAACTTTTTACAACAAAAATTTGAAGGGGAGAGAACGGTTGGGTCAAAAATCGAGCACAATTTTGTAGAAACACAAGTAGAGACGGACAGACTAACAGATAACCATCCATACGTGACTGAAGCTTGACTGAAATGACTTTAGTGAGGAAATTTGAAATTAAAAATAAACCTCGGCAGTGATTGGCCACAGACAATCATATCATTAGCGCTCAGAGCGCATTTGGGGTCATTCTTCAATAATTGTTCAGTGTTAGACACAGATTTTAAAGTGTGGTGTTTTCCCATATGAAAGACAGTGAGTTAAATTTAGGGACGCCATCCTATAGCCAGCAGCTCAGCTGAGTTTTGCTAGCACTTCTGTGTTAATTATTCATAATCTGGTAAGATTGAAATTATTTCT
Source organism: Oreohelix idahoensis (assembly GCA_024509875.1). Taxonomy (NCBI): domain Eukaryota; kingdom Metazoa; phylum Mollusca; class Gastropoda; order Stylommatophora; family Oreohelicidae; genus Oreohelix; species Oreohelix idahoensis. The sequence goes on along the minus strand of JAMPIV010001249.1, from coordinate 48,980 downwards.
TTATATATTTTGAATATTGTTTCATGTTCGAGTGATTTGATACTGCCATATCATAATCTAGCCTTACAAACAAGTAGGGATTTTGCTCTAGACCCCCCGCCCAAGTCAGGGTCTAGGGACTAACAATGTACATAAACTCCAGCAAGGATTATGCAAGACAGATCAAGAGTTGAGAATAAGGAAACATATTACCTATCCTCTTTTAGGGTAGAAAACTAATAATTATTTTTCAGAATCTATAGTCTGGGAGGATCTATCGGATGTAAACCCACCATGGTAACTGTGCTGTTTGGTCAGAGAGATCTGACCTGTCTGTATAATGTGGTTGTTGTGTCAGTGTGGTGTCCAGACGTGGGTAGAGAATAGATTTTGACACATGGCCCATACTTTGATTGCAGAGCTGCGAGTTTCTGTCGTCAACGAAGCAGTATCTATTCGGGTGGTGATTTACACAAGTGTATCTGTGCAGTCCTTGTGACAGAGACCACCATTATTGCCCGCCAGCACGGAGAGGTGGGACCACCTGATTTCAGCACCAGAGCTACAAATACCAGATGAGTGAGCCTCTGGTCTGCTGGATATTCACCAACCCCATTTAGTTGCAGATACCCCATAAAAATTCCCACCATTTTCTGGACACTGTGTAGTCAATATAGACAGGTGTGATGAGACCACCCCAACAGCACAGACAATAAATATCCTCCCTAGTAGATGACTACCAGAACATTTTAATAAAACTAACTATTCTAGTACTTAAATATGTACACTTTTGCATTTATTATGTAACATTCCATGCATAATTTTTATAAATTTTAAATCCTTCTTTTAAAACAAGTTCTGGTCAAAATAAAACTTGATCCAGAACAAATAAATGTAATATAATTATATCAAAAACTTTACACACGTGAGTTAGTTCAGTGTATTTTAACACTTGTTAATCTTATTAGTCTTGTTAAATATCTATGGGTATATCTATAACCTATTACACCACACTACATATCATAACCCTAGACACTTTACGTAGCCACATTCCAAAAAAAAAAATTAAGTGTGAGGTCGTAGTGGTAGCAAGAAAGGCCTTCTGACAATTCTCAACTACATTTTATCTCAGGAGCCTTCACAGCTGGCCTCATACAATTTACATGTAGTACCATCATCATCATACAATACCATCAATACCACTACATATATTGGGGTCTTGTCCAGGGATAATTAGCCCAACAGTAATATTAGGATCTCCTGGTGGGAGAAATAAAAGTAGGGAAATAAATTGTAAAATTTCCTTTAAAATTAAAAGTGTCCCTGCAGATAAAAGTTGGTGAATCTTCACAGCCAGTAATAATTAATTAGTTAACTGGTTAGTTAGAATTAGTTAGACTATAGTAATTAGAAGTACTTAGTGTATTTACTGGTTAGAGATTTATCTTGTATATTATTATATTGTCCAAAAAGTATGGCCGAGCTAGCAAAGTTTAGATCAGCTGCTGTGCTCACTGCGAAGGAGATGGGGATGGATGGTCAAATTTTAATTCAATACGTAACGACTGAATGTGATAAATATATTGAACGGGAAGAAAGGAGATTAGAAAAAGAGGCTGAAAGAAAATTAGAGGCTGACAGGTTAGCTGAAGAAAAGAGATTACAAATTGAGGCTGATAGAGAAATTAAGAGGCTGCAGATTGAGGCAGAAGAAAAACGACAGCAAAGGGAGGCAGACGAAAATAGGTTGACTGCCGAAAGGGAGGCAGAAGATAAAAAGGCCGAAAGGGAGGCAGAAGATAGAAGGTTGCAAAGGGAGCACGAATTACGACTAAGGGAGCTGGAATTACAAGGCCCGGCTCCTGAAAATGGTGCCAGCCCTTTTGCCTCAGATGCTACGCCCAGTATGGGAGCCTCAAACTCAGCTATGGGGTTTCATTTAGACCATTTTGTTGAAAAAGACGATGACATAGAGGGGTACCTAGGACGTTTTGAGTTATTAGCTACTACATATGGGTTAGAGAGAGAGAGGTGGAGTTTAAAGCTATCACAGGGATTGAGGGGTACTTCTTATGAAGTATTTGCCAAAATGAACAGGGAAGACCAAGACAATTATGACATGTTAAAGCAGGCTTTGTTATTAAGGTACGAGAAGAATGGTGAATTTTATCGTAAGAAATTTAGAAATGCCAAACTGTTGTCTGGGGAGACATACCACCAATTCTCTGCCAGACTAGAAACCTATTTGGAGAAATGGACGGCTCTGGGGAAGACCCAAGATCTTAAAGAAATGATCATGATTGAGCAATTGAGAGAGTCCATGGCTCCAGACATGAGAAAATTTCTCATGGAACAAGGTGCAGAGAAGTTGGGGGAAATTTTAAATGTTGCTGAGAGGTATCAGGCAGCCCAGGCAGAGGTAAGTGGTGCTAAAAAGAAGCACATAGACAATTTTAAAGCTCCACAGCAATTTAATAAATTTGATAATAGAGAGCAGGGAAATAAAGGTAGGACAAACTTTGAGCGGCCAAGAAATGACTATCGCGACAGAAACTCACAGTTCAATGACCAAAAGTTCAATGAAAGAAAACCGTTGAACCAAGGAAAAAGATGGTGTAAATGGTGCAAGAAGGATAACCATAACACCGAATTTTGTAGAAGGAAACCTTCAAACATTGCTGCAATGAAGTCGGGGACGCAAAGATTAAAGGTTAATCCTAAGGGACAACAGGAACCTTATCACCCCCCAGTTTGTGAGGATGTTATTTGTAATGGGGTCACCATAAGGTGCCTTTATGATACAGGTTTGGATTATGATTCAGTTGTGAAGTCTAGCCTAGTGGACCCAAGTCAGTATACCACAGAAACAGTGGAAATACAAGGGGCGACTAAGGACATACCACTCATGACACTTCCCATCGCAAGGATAACGGTGAAAACTCGCTATGTGGAAGGAGAAATCAGAGCAGCAGTGATAGATGAACCAATCTACCCTCTGATATTGGGGTGTAGATACGTCTTCTTGGGGAATCCCGAGAAACCTGTGATCATGGCGACAGTGCAGACCAGGTCACAGAAGAAGGAGGAAGAAGGTGAACCTATAAATGCTCATCCAGAGGAGATGAGGAAGGCGCAGGCTGAGGATAGGACACTCAAGCCCTGTTTTAAAAAATTGCCCAAGTGCCACACACCTCCGAGCAAGGGGGAATATTTCATGAAGAACAAACTCTTATACAGGAAGGCCGGAACTGGAACAAATGGTCACAACCAGCTGGTTCTTCCCACTTCATATAGACATAAAGTGATGGAACTCGGACATGCGATTCCCTTCAGTGGTCACATGGGGATCAGCGCCACAGGACAGCGTATAGCTTGTCATTACTTCTGGCCAGGGATAACGGAGGATATAAAAAGATATGTCAAATCCTGCCCAGAATGTCAAAGGGTAGCTCCAAAGCACTGGACTGCTCCTGCAACTCTAGGGGAAATGCCCATAGTGGGAACACCTTTTGAGAGGGTTGCAGTGGATATTGTAGGACCTCTCACTCGGACCAAGAGGAGGAACAGTTACATCCTTACTCTGGTGGACACTTGTTCTATGTGGGGAGAGGCGGTAGCCCTGCCATCAATTGATTCAAAACATGTAGCAGAGGCACTACTTACAATATTTACCCGATTAGGATTCCCGCATCAAATCTTGACGGATAATGGTTCTCAGTTCAAGGGGAAACTAACGGAAGAAGTTTTTAAGCTATTTCAAGCCAGGCACTTTCATTGTAGTCCGTACCATCCACAAGGGAACGGCCAGGTAGAGAGGTTCAATGGGACTCTCATTTCTATCCTGAGAAAGCTGGCACACGAAAAACCGGATCTGTGGGATCAATTCCTGCCCGCCGCATTGTTTGCGTACCGGGAGGTACCACATAGTTCAACCGGGATGGCTCCCGCAACTCTGCTATTTGGGAGGCCAATAAAAGGTCCATTAGAAGCTTTATTAAGGACCTGGACAGATGAGAAGGCGGAAGAGACTGTTACCTCATCGTATCAATACGTGAACGAACTGACCACTCGTTTGAAAGCTGGATGGAAACTGGCAAATGATAATTTGAAACAAGCCAGGAAGAAACATGCAGCATATTTTAATAGGAAGGCAAAGGACAGGGAACTGGCAGTCGGAGAGAAGGTGCTGCTTCTACTACCGGAAGCCAGAATAAATTACAAATTGGTTGGCAAGGTCCATATACGGTTCTAGAGAAGGTGTCTAGAACAAACTATAAAATTGACAAAAAGGGGAAGGAAAAAGTTTATCATGTAAACCTGTTAAAGAAGTATCTGGACAGACCACTCCAGGAAAGCACCCCCTTATTGACCTTGGCTATTGCAACCCAGATGCAAAAAGAACCACTCACCTCACATGAATACCCATTACATCCTTGTGAAACAGCAGCACAGGTAAAAGTCAGTAAGCACCTGACTAAAAACCAGAGGGAGAGAGTTCAACAAGTTCTGGAGGAACATACAGATGTATTAACAGATAAACCAGGCCATACAAATTTGCTACAGTATGACATGAAACTGGTAGACTCAAACCCAATCTGTATGAGAGCCTATTCTATTCCGTTCGCGAAGGAGAAGGCATTAAAGGAAGAAATAGATTATTTATTGAAGGAGGGGATTATTTCGCACAGTGAATCATCTTTTAGTTCTAGTGTCGTTTTGTTGAGGAAACCGTCTGGGGAACACAGACTGTGCATAGATTACAGGAAACTGAATGCTGTCACAGAAGGACAAGTGGATCCATTACCAGACACAAAACAGCTATTTGCCAGACTGAACAAGGCAAAATACTTTTCAAAGGTGGATCTTAGTAAAGGCTATTACCAGATCCCAGTGAAGCCTGAAGTGAGACCTTATTTGGCTTTTAGCACTTCGGATGGACATTATGAATTCAATATGCTACCATTCGGACTGAAAAATGCTCCGAGTGTGTTTTCAAGGATGATGCGAAAATTGTTGGACCCCCTGAATAACCCATGTATCACGAATTTCATGGATGATATTCTCGTCGCCACAGAGACATTTGAAGAACACATTGAAGCTCTGGAGATGTTGTTTGATAGACTTCGGGAGGCGAACTTAACTGCTAGGCCAACAAAATGTTGTATTGGATGCAAAGAGTTGGAATTCTTGGGGCACACTGTATATCAGGGTAATATGACCCCTGATCCTAAGAACTTGGAAAAACTGCAGAGAGCACCTAGGCCGCAAACCAAAAAGGACGTGCGATCATTCGTGTCGTTATGCGGATTTTATCAGAAATACATCAAAAATTTTAACGCTATTTGTGCTCCTCTGACTGATCTGACTCGCAAGGGACTTCCAGATAAAATTATTTGGACTGCACAATGTGAACTAGCGTTCCAAGAGTTAAAGGAAAAACTCACTAGCAAGCCTATTCTCAAACTGCCTGATTTGACACAGGACTTTGTCTTAAGAACCGATGCAAGTAATGTAGGACTAGGAGGGGCTTTGTTGCAAAGATCATCTTCACCTGATGGGGAACTGAAACCAGTCGCTTATGCAAGCCGCAAATTGAATAAGGCGGAACAAGGATACTCCACAAGCGAAAAAGAATGTTTAGCATTAATCTGGGCAATAAAGAAGTTTCAAATCTATCTGTATGGTAGGACATTTGTGGTGGAGACGGATCATCAGCCTCTCGTGTTCTTGTCTCAGGCTAAGCATGAAAACGCAAGATTGCTGAGGTGGTCTTTATTGCTTCAACCTTATCAGTTTAGTATCCAATATATCCCAGGCAAATTGAATGTCGGTGCAGATTTCCTCAGTCGGCACCCCTGTGATCAAAATTAGAGTAATGGCAGACGTGAGGAGTAATTTTACCTATGTGTATCGCTGGTTTTGGAACTTGCCATAGGCATGTTTTCAGGTGGGGAGATGTGTAGTGAAATTGACAGAGATACAACGGTAAAATTCCTCCAAGGATAACATTTAAGGATAAAAACATAATGCGTAGGCTGCTGATGTACATGATCGCCTAGACCGCGGGTCATCATCCCCATAAAATTGACTTGCTAGACCGGAGGGGAACGGAGGATCAAAAAGAAAAAAAAAATATGACTGGAAAGGCTAAAGAGACGCAACTGGGGGGGGGGGAAATGGATGAAAGTAAAAAAATTCAAGTCCCCCAAATTGACACGAGGTACGGAATTGGACGTTTTGCGATACCAAGCGCTTGATTTGAATTTGAGCGGAAGAACGCAGATGTCTGAAAAAAATTACAAAAATTAAAAAGTAAATTTTTCTTAATATTAATGTTAGGAATATAAAAATTAGCTGGCCAGATGGCCTATTCTGAGCAGTGAACTAATATGGTCTTAATTTTACAGACGGATAGATAATATTGAAAATAATGACAAAAGACAGTGTAGTTCACATCATCGACAGACTGAATTGAATCTAAAAAGTGTGGTTATTTGCACACAAAAACACGACCTTGGACACAGGTGTTCAAATTTACTTGGCATAGAAGTGAAGGGACATTGGTGGTAGCTGTGTCTAAATATAACTTTTTACAACAAAAATTTGAAGGGGAGAGAACGGTTGGGTCAAAAATCGAGCACAATTTTGTAGAAACACAAGTAGAGACGGACAGACTAACAGATAACCATCCATACTTGACTGAAGCTTGACTGAAATGACTTTAGTGAGGAAATTTGAAATTAAAAATAAACCTCGGCAGTGATTGGCCACAGACAATCATATTATTAGCGCTCAGAGCGCATTTGGGGTCATTCTTCAATAATTGTTCAGTGTTAGACACAGATTTTAAAGTGTGGTGTTTTCCCATATGAAAGACAGTGAGTTAAATTTAGGGACGCCATCCTATAGCCAGCAGCTCAGCTGAGTTTTGCTAGCACTTCTGTGTTAATTATTCATAATCTGGTAAGATTGAAATTATTTCTTTATATATTTTGAATATTGTTTCATGTTCGAGTGATTTGATACTGCCATATCATAATCTAGCCTTACAAACAAGTAGGGATTTTGCTCTAGACCCCCCGCCCAAGTCAGGGTCTAGGGACTAACAATGTACCTAAACACCAGCAAGGATTATGCAAGACAGATCAAGAGTTGAGAATAAGGAAACATATTACCTATCCTCTTTTAGGGTAGAAAACTAATAATTATTTTTCAGAATCTATAGTCTGGGAGGATCTATCGGATGTAAACCCACCATGGTAACTGTGCTGTTTGGTCAGAGAGATCTGACCTGTCTGTATAATGTGGTTGTTGTGTCAGTGTGGTGTCCAGACGTGGGTAGAGAATAGATTTTGACACATGGCCCATACTTTGATTGCAGAGCTGCGAGTTTCTGTCGTCAACGAAGCAGTATCTATTCGGGTGGTGATTTACACAAGTGTATCTGTGCAGTCCTTGTGACAGAGACCACCATTATTGCCCGCCAGCACGGAGAGGTGGGACCACCTGATTTCAGCACCAGAGCTACAATACCAGATGAGTGAGCCTCTGGTCTGCTGGATATTCACCAACCCCATTTAGTTGCAGATACCCCATAAAAATTCCCACCATTTTCTGGACACTGTGTAGTCAATATAGACAGGTGTGATGAGACCACCCCAACAGCACAGACAATAAATATCCTCCCTAGTAGCTGACTACCAGAACATTTTAATAAAACTAACTATTCTAGTACTTAAATATGTTCACTTTTGCATTTATTATGTAACATTCCATGCATAATTTTTATAAATTTTAAATCCTTCTTTTAAAACAAGTTCTGGTCAAAATAAAACTTGATCCAGAACAAATAAATGTAATATAATTATATCAAAAACTTTACACACGTGAGTTAGTTCAGTGTATTTTAACACTTGTTAATCTTATTAGTCTTGTTAAATATATATGGGTATATTTATAACTATCACACCACAGTACACATCATTACCCTAGACACTTTACGTAGCTACATTCAAAAAAAAAAAAAAAAAAATTAAGTGTGAGGTCGTAGTGGTAGCAAGAAAGGCCTTCTGACAATTCTCAATTACATTTTATCTCAGGAGCCTTCACAGCTGGCCTCATACAATTTACATGTAGTACCATCATCATCATACAATACCATCAATACCACTACAGGTTGGTCCCTTCTGAATAGGTTGGAATGAGTGATAGATACAGTGAGAGCTGGTGAAAAACACAATAGAATTTCCCCACGTGAGATGATAGGATGTGATATAGAGGCTGTCTTTGAGAATCGAGATAATCTTCTCTCTCTCACCTATCTTCTACGACCGTTTTTAAAGGCGTCAGACAGTCTAAACACAGATATATATATATATATATATTAATATATCTCTATCTACTCACGGGCACGCACATACACGTGACGACAGGTAAACACACAGACGTGGGAAAACTATAACAATGATATACAGATAATTGGGATCGAGCTGACCAACGCACTGATTTTTTTGTTCAAGAGAGATATTTTAATTATCATATCAAAATTTCTCACAACACCAAAAATTACATCAAAGAAAACATATACAAATAGTCATAAAATTTAAGAAAATGCTACAAGGATGATAGCCCGTTAGAATCTTACTCTAGGTTTAGCCCACAGCCCCGTTAAGAGAACAGATGATGGCCCAAAAAGTTATAGATACGTAGGGTTGAGGCTAAGAGGTTTCTTTCTTTCTCGTAAATGTATGAACAGAGTTTGATAATCTGATTTAGCCTAAGAAATAAAGAAACTCTAGCAAATAGTAACAAATTCTGCAGATTAAAAAAAAGTTTAGACAGCAAATGGGTGACAATAATACCCCGGTAAAACAACACTCTGACCTGTGTACCCTCATTCATTCAGCCATGGCCTTGCTCTCACATACATATACTCACAACTTTGCTCGTTGCCTCTGGGAACATAATAATTCTAGGACCTTCACACAGACCCGAAAATGCAGTCCTTGACCAAGAAATCCCCAGTTCCAAAAGACGTACTAAACTCTCAGGGAACGATTCCTTGGGTGTTCTAATTTTTCGAATGTCTGATTAAGTCACATAAAATATTGTCCAGGCACAAAAGTTAGCAGAGCACAATGTCATTAGCTTTGGTTTCTAGAATTTAAGGAATGTCAGATCGGTGTCTACTTTCAGGAAGTTACTATATTTGGTCACCACAGTACTAGTCAAAACTCTGTCGGAATTTTTCTGATCTTTGCTTGCCACAACGGGCTGAATTGTACTGAAGAGTTATTCTGGAAGAATTAATTCTGGCGCGAAGGCCTCTTACTTCATTTAACTGTTACAGTTCAGGTAATGAAAGTGATTTGTTTCTTCCCAAATAATGTTCACGTACTAGAACGCTGGTAAAGTTGGGTACCACCGTTTCACTATATAAAAGAAAGAACACATATCAAATAATTTTACAATATGTACCCACTATAACTTACATTATTAAACCGCAAGTGTACTGCTTGACTTATCATTTAAATTTTCCGGTGAAATAAGTTATAAAATCAATCATCATGAATTCAGGAATATCTGCGTATTCCGTCACTATTCACTGATGTCGCATCTAGCATTTATAAGTTTGATATATAAAATATTCTCGACTGAGTATTTAGCAGTTAAATTAACTTCATTATAGCTACATTATTGTTTAGTAAGCTAAGATATAATTTATTATGTATTTCCACTGTAACTCGTCGACTTAGAGACTATAACAAACTATAAATTAAGCACTCTGTTCAAAAGAAACTAGTTAAAAATGAAATAAGCGACTTAACACTTTATCACTTCACAAAATACTAGATATCTATTATATTTACCTCATACACAGCACTACGGTAACACCACGACTAGGATAATTCACTAGATAGGTAGTTAGAAGCTCGTCACAAATCTGACGAGAACTATGAAATTCGCTATAAAGCTTCATTCACTAGCACGCGTGTTCCATCTACTGAGATGTTGGAGACTGAAATGCAATCAGATTTCAGCTCTAGGGTGGATATTTGAAAACAAGGGCAAACAATCCCACATTTTCTCAAACTCCGAAATCATCTCCCCTTTACGTGTACAACACCTTACATTTAACATTACCATTACTAGACGTCTTACATAACTGACACTTCTGCGTTTCCCCACCTCGCGCTGACCAGGCCAACAGTGGGTGCCGTTTGCCGCTGCTATTCCCAGACAGTTGTCTCGAACTGCGACTAAAAGGTGTAAATTATCGCTCCTACCTGAGCGTTTGGCCGATGCAATTTCGTTGTGACCGGTGAAAGATGCAGACAATTTGACACCTCTAGGTCTAGCGAAACGAATATTCACAGCCTATATCGTCCAGTACGGGGAATGCTGCCGACTTAAGTCTGCTCTATCGTGAGATAAGCGAAAGTCCCAGTTTCGTTTTCACTGACATCTACGCAGTAGAATTACGTATCCCAGTATGAGAAAAAACAAGGTAAAGTTTGAGAATACTGAAGAGAAATATTTTTCGCACCCGAGTGATGCGAAAAATACAGGAAAAACAAGTACGGAAAGATAATAAAATAAAAGGATTCGGGTGAGAGAATAGGAAGAAGATCTAGGCAATTTAATGATCAAAACCCACGTAACAGTTACTATGCATCCTAGGTATAAAAATGTGTCTGTCTGTTCCAGCTTCTGGTTCCTTATTGTTATGGGCTCCGGACAGCCCACATTGAGTGTCATGACCTCTGTCTTCTTTAGAATGATGTTTAGACCCACCTGCTGGCTATACTTTTTCAGTCTATCTGTTTTCTCTTGAATGTGTTGATGTGAATGTACGAGTAGTGCAATGTCACCTGCATATTCCAAATCTTCCAGTGTAGAAAACGTTGTCCATCTAATTCCTCTTGGACTGCCGTCTGTTGTCTGGCGCATCACCCAGTCTATGACTGTCAAAAATACGATTGTTGATAATGGGTACCCCTGTCGTACTCCTGTCTTCAACTCAAAAGTTAGATTGCTCAACCCAACACTGCATGTAGAGTTAGCATAGAGGCTTTTAATTATGGAAACAATGCAGCTGGGAATTCCATAAGCCCTCAGTATTATCCATAGGCTGTCCCTGTGTATGCTGTCAAAAGCCTTTTTAAAATCAACGAAGTTAATGTATTGTTGTCTCTGCCATTCCGAGCACTGCTCTGTCATGTTCCTGAGGGTGGATATGTGATCTGCACATCTTCTGTTATTTCTGAATCCTGCTTGTTCTTTCCTCAGTTTATGGTCTACTGCTTTTGAAATTCTCTGGATAATTATCCTGCCTAGTATTTTACTGGGAACTGAGAGGAGAGTAATTCCTCTCCAGTTATTACAGTCTGCAAGGTCACCCTTCTTGGGCAATTTGACAATTATTCCTTTACGCTATTCTGTTGGTGTTGTCTCTGTTTTCCAGACTTGTGCAAATAGTGGTTCTAAAAGTTCTGCTGCTAGTTCAGAATCTGACTTGAATAACTCAGCATTTAAATTGTCGTGACCAGGAGCTTTTCCATTCTTTAACCATTTGATATCTCTTTGTGGCATGCCTGTATTTACGTCTAGACCATTTTCAACCTCAGGAACATTCAGCTGCGTCTCTGGTGGTTCCTTATTCAGTGTTTCTCTGAAGTGCTCTGCCCATCTTGTTTCCTTCCCCTGTGCTGTGGTGATGAAATTAATTTCCTTGCTTGTCTCTTACTAACGTTATATTGTTTGCACCTCGTTTTCCACTGATAGTTTTAGTTATTTTATAAACTGTGCTTTGTTCATTTCTCAGTGCTCCCTCTTTTACCTGTCTTGCAAGATCTTCTAGAAATTTCCTTTTGTTGGCTCAGGTTTGACGTTTTACTTCCTTGTCCAGCTGACAGTACTGTTCGCTATATATTTCCTTTAACCTGGGAGACTTTGCTTCTATTTCTTTTTTTTTTTCATTTTCTTTCTCTTCGATATGGTGTTTAACGTTTCTGCTGTTATCCAATCTTGTCTCTTTCCTTCCTGGAATCCAGAGCATGATTCGCTGCTTTTCTTATATATAGTTGAAATGGTGTTGAATTTCTGGTCAACATCATCAGTCGCTGTCTTTTCCTGGCTATTAGCAATCTGATATCGTCTCTTTACACCAACCACTAAAGCTTTTCTTGTGAGGGGGTCCTTGAGTTTGATGATGTTATACCTTTTCTGTTTAGTAGCAATTGGTCCAGCAGCCCGAGTTTCACCTTCAGCATTGCTACTACTAGGTGGTGATCGCTCCCCACATCTGCATCTCTTCTTACTTTCACGTATTGTTGTGAATGCCTCCATCTACCATTGATCATAATGTGGTCTAACTGATTTTTGTCCCGGCCGTTTGGTGATTCCCATGTGATGCGTGTCGTATTATTAAAAGTTCCGGAGAAGGTCTCCGTGGCCAAAGTAGACACTAGTGGTAGTCACACAACACGAATCAGCATAACTGCAGTGAGCGGACAAACACTTCCTTCACAATTCACAAATATGCAGTTTATTATACTTGACACTAAGCTCCATGAAATCAGTTCTCGCTCACAGGCAAATGCAGTAATAAGTAATTGTTCAGTCCGTTCACTATCAAACGCTGGTCAATGGCAATCATACAAACTTTATTTATCACAGTCCACTGGACATCTTCATGAATAGATACATATATATCCTGAATATAATAAACCAAGGACACCTCAACTAAGTATATTAATGTCCTGGTGATGGAATGATGCAGGAAAAAACACAGTATACTACAGGAGCTCAATACACATACGTCCGCTCACTTTCAAACACAAGCCGCATCTCTTCTTGCAGACGATTACCTCACTTCTGCTTCAAAATGTTCACGTCTGCCTCTACACCATATCGGCATCACGTCATTTCCTTTATTGATAAGTAAGTCCGTATACAACTATCAGAAAAGGAGCCCTGTCGAGCCAACTATTATAGCGACATAATCGTTATGAATTTTAATCATAACATCACATTCTCCCCCCCCCCCCCCCCCCAAAAAAAATAAAAATAAAAATAAAAAATAAAATAAAATAAAAAATAAAATAAAATAAAGAAAACAAAGTTTTCATTATTTCCGTGGTGTGAGTATAACATCACCAGAGTGAAATATGGTAACATCAAATTTCACTGTAAGTAAGAATCAGCATAGCACCCAGGTTTCTGCCACAGGGTAGGCAATTTAACACTGCAAGTGTGGACCGTGGTTTTTAAAACCATAGCCAATGTCTACTTACGGACAAATTCCTTTTAACAGCAATGTGAGGTCGCCATAACTAAGAGTTCGAACATATTAAAAAAATGATGGTAGCAATACATGTACTCACTTACCTCACACCGTCCAATAACACCTATCTGTCAAGTCCAGTATCAGTAGTCAAATAGTTAACTTATTGATCAACAGTACTAATGCAAAGCATTATATACAGATTTATAACAGCGTAAATAGATGAATTTAGGCAGACAATCATATTAGTAAAGTGAATGAATGCAACATCATACGCCAAAAGATTAAAGACATGTGTACATCTTAAGTACTTGTCATAAAAAGTATATTGTGATGTCACTTAAAAAAAATGTTATTTTAAACATGACGAAGTTGTGTGTCCAATCAGGTAAGAATACGCTGATGGATGGTACAAAATGCCAATAGTTGTGAGAACTATTAAAATGTTCAATTATATAATTAGTGTGATTGTATTAATGCCTTGTGTCAAAGACATAATCTCTTCCCGATAATTTAAACTAATCAACAGCTAATTAAAGCCCTGAATTTAAAGTAACCATGTTATATTGTCATCCATACTAGTGGAATAATAACCAACTAAAGTCCAGAGAAAATATTTATAATCGAGAACAAAGTTCTTGTCCATGGTTCTCTGCCATATTATCGTATACGTTCCTTTATAAGTTCACGTTAAGCAACACTGTTTATATGTCCAACCTGATACAGAATAATTATCGCACTTCAGGATTTTTCTAGTTATGTCCCTTTGTCCATGAGAGGCATCATTGAGTTAAGTCCCTTAATATACAGACGCTGTTCCGACAATAGCACAAATCACTTTTTGCATTCACACGATTCAAATGTCACATTATTCTTAGATCGTCAATGAATGTGTGTCTTTATGCACATAAAACGTGTCTGTAAACCGTTAATAAGGTCCAAGACATCTATGTGATGAGCTGAGTAAAACGAGCTACAACTTGAAATTGACGATCGCAGCATTCATCATCATCATGTGCTGAGTGTACATTTTAAATACCTGTAAGCACTGTCAAAAGAGTCATTGCGCGATTTCTTTCACTTTTTGATGAAAAAAATCAAGATAGTCATCAGGCTTGGTATTCATCAAAGATTATTTTCCTGTATCATCTTTACATTGTAGTAATAAATCAGGAAATTCCTGCCATAATAAGCATCGTCAGCAAAATATGTTCATATATTGTACACTGTCCATTGGTCAACCTACGGAGAAGTCAGTTGATAGGTTTGCTGTCACTTTACACGATATTTGCATTTGCAGTGTTGTAAGCTGACAGTGAGGTGATTGGAATGCTAAAATAGGGCCAGATGCATACGGTCACTGGGCTGGCACAGTGGGGAAATTTGGGACAGGAGAAACCAACGATCGAGGACTAAGGCTACTAGAATTTGACAGCAACTATAAACTAACCCTTGCAAATACACTATTTCCTCATAAGTTATCAAGAAGAACAACGTGGCATGCCCCAAAAACTGAGATACATGGCCAAATTGATTTTATTCTTGTATCCAAAAGATTTCAAGTCCAGCATTAATAAAGCCAAGACTAGGACTTTTCCTGGCGCCGACATTGGTAGTGATCACGACATGGTATTGATGACGCTCAAGCTTAAACTCAAAAAGAACTATAATCAAAACAGATGTTCTCAGTTAAGATTCAATTTAGACAAATTGAAAGATCCAGAAATCGCGGGAATCTTTGAGGCAACTGTTGGAGGAAAATTCGCAGCTCTCAACTTTTTGGAGGATGATATCAACTCAATCACAGAGAACATGAAAGACGTGCTCATTGAATCAGCAACAGAAATGCTTGGTAAAAAAAGAAAATAAACAAACCATGGGTTACAGATGACATTCTGAAGTTATGTGATACACGGCGGAAAATGAAAAAGGTTAAGAAAGAGGTTCCTGAAGCAGCATGGCAATACAGTATGGTGAATAAAAATATTAGAAAGAAAATGAAACAGGCCAAAGAAAAATGGGTAGCTGATCAATGTGAGTCCATTAATACGGGGCTAATAAAAGGTAACAGCAAGGCAGCTTTTGACACATTAAGAAGACTATCAAAACCCCAACAGCCCAGGGTAACTGTCATAAAAGATAGCAATGGGGCTCTGCTCAATGAAAAAACAGCTGTAATGAGAAGGTGGACAGAATATTGTAAAGAATTATATAACTGTAAACTTGACACTGACTTAGGCATATTAAACAACATTAAGTGCGAAAACAGAGAACTCGGAAATGCAGCAATACTACGGGAAGAAGTGGAAGAGGCTATATGTTCGATGAAAGGAGGGAAGTCACCGGGTGTGGATAATATACCAGCAGAGCTCTTGAAATATGGAGGACCAGATATAGTAAAAATCATGACAACAATTTGCCAGAAGATATGGAGTACAAAAAAATGGCCAAAAGAATGGACGCAGTCATTAGTAATACCGCTTCCAAAGAAAGGAAATCTAAAAATGTGCAAGAACTACAGAACCATTAGCCTTATTAGTCATCCAAGTAAGGTGATGTTAAGGATACTTTTGAACAGAATAAAACAGAAATCATAAGAAATCTTGTCAGAGGAACAGGCTGGCTTTAGACCAAAAAGAAGTACCTCAGAACAAATCTTCAATATTAGATTACTGATCGAAAAACATCTCCAGCATCAACATGATTTATTCCATAACTTCATCGATTTCACAAAAGCCTTCGATCGAGTCTGGCATGAAGGCTTATGGCAAATAATGAGAAAATTCAATTTTGATACCAACATCATAGATATCATTGAAGCACTATACAAGGACGCAAGCAGTGCTGTTTTTGCAAGCAACGACATTGGAGAATTTTTCAAAACAACCGTAGGAGTTCGCCAGGGATGTATCCTGTCACCAGTGCTCTTTAATATATATCTAGAACATATTATGCAGGAGGCTCTCTACGATTATAAATCAACCATATCGATTGGAGGCCGACCTCTGTGTAATCTACGTTTTGCTGATGATATTGATCTGATAGCTGGAACAGAATCAGAACTTCAAGACCTTACCTCTAGACTGGAGAAAGTAACAAGAACATATGGGATGGAAATTAATATAGAAAAAAGGAAGGTATTGGCGAATAGCCATAAGAAACATGTTCCGACCAACATTACGTTAAATGGGCAAACGTTAGAAGAAGTTAACACCTTTAAATATCTCGGGTCCACTATATGTAGTGATGGAAGATCAAGTAAAGAAATCAAGACAAGACTTGAGATGGCCTCAGCTGCCATGACAAGGTTGAATGTGATCTGGAAAAGTAACATCAGTTTTCCTGTGAAGATCAAATTATACAAATCACTTGTATTATCTATTCTCTTGTATGGGTGTGAGGGCTGGACACTCACTGCAGATACGGAGCGAAGGATTCAGGCTTTCGAGCATAAATGTTATAGAAGAATTTTGCGCATTTGCTATAAAGAGCACAAAACAAATGTCTATGTTAGAGAGAAGATAAACACCTATGCAGGCCATCAAGAACCACTTTTGTCAATAGTGAAACGTCGAAAGCTTGCCTGGTTTGGGCATGTAACTCGTCATGACTCCCTTTCGAAAACGATCCTCCAGGGAACAGTCGAAGGTAAACGGAGAAGAGGAAGGCAAAGAAAATCCTGGGCTGATAACATCAAAGAATGGACAGGACACGGTTTTTCCTCACTTGTACGCATTGCTGAGAATAGAGAGCAGTGGAGGACCCTGTCTGCTGTGTGGCAGTGCCGGTATATGCAGTATTTTCAGTTTACTTTACAGAGAGCAGATGTTTAACTGGCCTAATCACCAGAGATTTAGATTTCTCTCTTAAATTTGTGTTACCAGGTTCGATTTTCTTCTCTTAGGTGTTGATGTAGCGAATTTAATTGAAATGGATAGATTTCTTATCTAGATCTCAAAACTGTAGTAATTCACCTTTTCAACAGCGTTCGATTTCATGCAAAACTTTTAATATCTTTCAGCATGAAACTTAAAATTTCAACAAAGTCTGGAATTCAGAACATTTTTACAATAATAAGTATAATAAAATTCTATCATCTCATCAGATGCTTTCATCGATGCAAAAATCCCTTTTTGCATCCTTGTCTCGTAGGCCTACTCAATTGTCAAATATGGCGAACCTTCTCATTCCACCGTGTTCCTTCTTTTAAGTTACAGTCTTATTTTAGGTTCGACGACATTTACCCATCTCCTCAGATTTGTCACGGATTTCTTTATAATCATAAGCATTCCTTGAGTTAAATGCTTTCCAACACAAGAATATTTTCTACTCTACATGGTTTGAGGTGTAAGACTATTTTTTGCAAATTGACTCAAATCCTCGAACCTAGTTCTGCTGCGACTAGGGTTGGGAGCTCTATTCAAAATACATATTTAACGATTGTCACTACTTACGCCAGTAAGATATATATATATATATATATATATATATATATATATATATATATATAACCACTCAATGTCCTGAAATACACATTTTATAAGAAATGTTGAAGTTTGATTTTCTCAAACTAAGAAATATGTAGAGCTGGACCAGATACGACCTCTTGAGTTGCGCTCTTTCATTCTACTGCCAAATGGCGTCGTTGTTCCACTTTCCCCGGGGTAAATCTGAGCTATCCGATTGGTCAGGGGAAATCACCCAATTATTAGAAATGGCGTGTAGAAGCGACTCTACCCTAAATATGTGACACTATTTATTATTTTCTGTTTCTCATAAAATATAAAATTATGGGGTGGTCTGTGCTTCCTCTGTCTTGTACGAATATAGTCTGTTTCCAAAGAAACAACTATGTACACGGCCACATATAGATCCCGGGGCTCCGCAAATGTATCCCGTAGGGAGACATTTGAGTACTATCAATAACAAAAATCCATCCCCAAAAATTTCTAAGTTCAAAAAAAAATTTTCAGAAAAATTTAAAGTTCAAAAATTTTTCTAAGTCCAAAAATATTTCCAAAAAATTTAATCTAATTCCTATACTGGGGTCCTATGTCTATATGAGGTCGTCTGCTATGTAAAAAAAACTAGTAGTGGACATCAACTTCAAAAAGTGTAACTTATTCATCACATCATAATATTTTTCACCAAATTTACAAATTGGCAACACTGCCCAACAAAATCTGCAAAACACTCATAAGGTCATCACTAAAAAAAATGTGACGAGTGGCAACACTGGGGAATGAACAATAAACTATCTTATTTGCAGAACTTGGCTGGATTATCATAATCTATTACATTTCATTCAAAAATATAGTTGATTACATTCTCTTGGATGTGGTAGGGGTGTTATCTCTTTTCTGTACTGTTATTTGCTCCATATTAAAAGCCTGCAAGTACTAAAAAAAAATCTTTTTTTTTCTTTCTGGCGTACTTATTTATTCTATTTCCCAAGTACTCTGCAATATTCCAAGAAATGTCCAAAATCTCTAATTCCTATGGTAATGGCAATCCACTTTCATAGAATAGCCAATGTTTTCATGGGTACTCATCATCTTCTTCTTCTTTTTTTTTTTTAGTGAATGAGCCACTTGCTCATTATTACATGTAGAAAACATCTCTAAACATAATATGCATATTTATCAGACGATAATACGACCAGCATCATTTTTATAAGTAATCATTTTTCACAATAAAAGCATTGAAACCTCATGGCTTATCCTTATTTATCTATCTGAATGTTTCCTTGTTATAGACATTTTCTAAATGGTAAGTGTATAAATTCGTTCTAAGTCCGTCACTGTAGAAAATGTTCTATATTACATTTTTTTTTTTTTTAAATATGTGATGTTTGTCTCCAATATCCGTACGTCTGGTGGTGATCCTGTCCATTAGTCAGTTATTTCTAATCATTCCTTCTTTTCTGTCAATACAGTATTTTTTTTTTTTTTTTTTTTGAACTCTTCCCTAGAAATATTATTTTTTATATATATTTATTCTTCAAAGATCTTCTTTGACTTCCCATACATCAATTTTCAAACATCACATTATTCAGCAACCAACAGACGAATGTGTTACTATCATATTATGAAATATAAGGGAAAAGAAAAATATAGTTTCCAAATCATCATGAATTTTCTACATTGGGTTCCGTATTACTTTATTTTCTCTTTTAAGACAACTGCTTATACTCTTGACAATATGTATCCATGTTGTCACTCTCGAGGCATCCTTGTATACAATTTATATTTGTCTCCTTTTTTTTTTCATAACACCAATGTATCATTTATGGTGTTCCAATATCATTGTATCTATTCTAGTCCTCCTGTTATCTTGAGAATTCATCCTTAGTAACTCCCTATGTACCTTATCTAGCAATACCTTTATGCAAAACACATCAAACAATTATTTATGGAACTATCAACTGAGATGTAAGAACTTTTGACAATATGAGATGAAAAAAAAATTTTGGGGTCATCACTCAAAAAAAAAGTGACATAGAAAGGAAGAAAATAATCAATTGATCGTGAGGAATCTACAATATTCTCGTAAGACAAAGTTCCTGGCACTCTGACTACTATTTATCCATATTATTTCTGGTTATCCTTGCATACAGTGTACCATTTCCATTTTCTTTATAAGTCCAATTCCTTCCTCGCATCACCATGCTCATCGTTGTCCATCATCTTATATTTATTCCATTATTGTTCCTACTTCCTTTTTTCGTACTATTTGCTCCAATATTTAAAATGTGGATCCTTCCTATTCCTCTTATTCTGTACGGAAATATATCCTTATTAATTGTCCATGTACTATATTTGCGAATATTTATCATCAATATATCAACTAATCATTTATAGAACTATTAACATAAATGTCTAGACTTTACCAAAACATGAACAAAAACATGTCTTTTTACATATGTGCAAAATTTCGACACCAACTCTGCCTTCGCTGGTCGAGGGTTAGTCAGAGTTATGTGGTGCCTGTAACATCCGCTGACTACAGCCAGATGGGTGACTTATGGTACTTATAATTCAAAAATCTCATCCGTCAGTTATCTTAAGTGTGGGGCGGGGGTCTATTTCATGGTGTCCTTGACCAAGTTTGCTGCATTTCTAATCTAGATATTCTTTTTTTTTTTTTTTTCATAGTATCTCCATGATATATCTGTGACATGTCTGTCCTTGGGATAACATTATTTTTTTTTTTTTATCCAATATCCTCGGGGTGAGCAAATCTCAGTGTGTCCACTTTCATCAATCATTTATTTATTTTCTCTCCTGTAATTCTGGGTATGTTATGAGTATTTTAAATTGTCAATTTATTCCAACTATCTTACAACATTCTGTAATTCGTGATAAGGAATAGTCATTTGTTATACAACAATGTTCATATTACAAAGGCAATAAGCAAAAATCAAAGAGATATCTTCTCCAAAATGCGGATGCATCTCTATTTCCTTTACCTCTGGGCGTAGCAATTATTCAGTCATTATTTTTTTTCTCCATTATTTAATCTCCATTTTGTGTCCTTAGTACCTGTGGTTCCATGGGATTATCATAATTCATTTGTGTCTCTTGTCTACTGATAATCCTTCAATAATGACTTCAAATATGGTCCTCATATGTGCAACAATCATCTGCTCTGATTTGTTCCATGGTATTCATCAAATATTCTATTATATCCTTGTCTTATCTCGTAACCACGAAAGACTAAGATTATTCCTCCTCCAATGTTAATGTGGGGGATTTTGTGCATAAACATTACAACAAAATCTCAGCTGTGACAACATAAAGTTTCACCTTAATATAAAATGTCATCTTCATCATACATAACCTGTTGCTTCTTCATCTCATGTGTCATTAGTGGTTATCATGCGGTAATGGGGTATTTCATTTGCTAGGTCAGCATGTGCAAATGCTATTTCTTTAACATGGGCAAAGGCATCATCAACAAATAGGTGCAATTTGTTCAATCTGGGGTTAGCATATACTAATGCTCTCAAGGGATTGTTCATTTGCAGAAAATCAGCATGCACAAATGTCATTGGGGTACTTGTGATATCAACAAAATATTGTTGGAATATCAGGGATCAAGCTGGTGGGGTATGAGTGGCATAGGGTGATTTATTTATTTTCTTCTTCATCTGCTAACCTCAGGGCAGTCAATGTTTTACAATATTGTCTTATCATCATCAAAATGTGTGTGGGTGGCATATAAACATATAGCATCTTATATAAAAAACATTCTAATTGTTTTTTTTCTTTTATGTCTTTTCTGTTTGTATCACAAGTACTAAAGAATGATAAAAATCAATTCACTAAACACTAGATATTCTAATAGTAAATCCTAACCAATAGGGTTGCAAGTAATAGTTTAGGTTAGAATAGAAGGAATGTTGTAGCAGTGTCTGTTGTCAATAAGTGGCGAGGAAAGGGTACATCAAGGATCTCCTGATTACAACATGATTGTAATTCCAAGGAATGAATATGATTGGGATTTTAAAAAATCACAAGTCTAGAATGTCGTCTCAATATAGTGGAAAGGAAAAATAGTAAGTTAAAGATGTTGTAACAGTGGAGTGAAGAAAATCTTACTATAGAGAGTCAAGGTTGGGATATGGAATCTCTTTAGGAGAATGTTTAAAATTCTTGACAGTACTAATATACATCTGGGTCTAAAATAATAATGTACATTTGAAAATAAATAATCCTGTGGAGAAAAATAGCATAACCTACAATACTAGTTTTGGGTATGAATTATGTGCTGTTAAGAGATGTCATAGTAGGAACAGTATGATTGATCAAGGTGGCAGATATCAAGGAGTTTAGCATAATATAGATCAAAGAAATATTAGTATGAGGTAAGAAAAAAAAACTACTGGTGTAAAGTGTCTGCATGAAAATGCTGGTGAATGGAGCGTGGAATATGATCAGTTACAAAAGTGGAGATGAATGTTACAACAGAATAGTGTGACACATGTGTTATAGGTAAAGTTGTGTAGCATTCTAAATATTAAGAAAATGTATGTAACTAAATAAGGGTGTCTGTAAACTCGTAACACCGTGTGTTATCAATTGTTTTAACATTTTTATTTCACAATTATGCTATCTAAAGAAAATCCTCCGTGTGCTGGTCTTGATTTCTTTCTGGGCATCAGTATTCTAAGGCTGGAAAAAATAACTTTCTCAGTGAGGCTTTGACATCTTAGTCTGTAAGCAAGTCATTTGAACTGTCAAAAACTGAAAATAGAGTACATGGGGAGAGTTAGTACATTGTTAAAAAGGTTTGTTCACATATGCGTTGACCGTGTTCGGATTTGCGAACATATAAAACACCTGGGCGTGTTTTTCAGAACAGCTTCGCTAGTTCCTTCACCATCTCTAACCTTGCAATGTCCCGACTGCTTAGGCGAGCATCATACTGAGTAGCAGTGGTGACGGGTGTGATAGGCGACGACACTGCATTTGCTGATTGTTGGGACACTGAGGACATTGACGAATGCGGTGATGGCTTAACATCATTTGATTGCGGTGATGGTTTTACTGTGGTTAGGGTTTGTATGGCTGGAACATCTGTTGGTTTTGAGGCAGGTATATGTTTCGCCTTGATTTTTCTTCTGACCTGGTTGTGCTGAACGTTAGCACTGGTTACAATGGGCACAGTAATTTGCACACTGTTGTTTTTGACTAGTTGAGATGAGGCTAACACTTCTCGGCTTGGTTTTGGAACATGATTGCGTTTCTTCAGAATCTTTCGTCTGATATAGTTGTGCTGTATACGCGGAATTTTGTTGCTAGGGATTGAGTCATCAGATTCTGTTTTATAGGCGCGTTTGACGCTGGAGCTGACTGGTACAAATAATGTACTATCCGCATCACTGGTTTCAATGGAACTAGCTGTATCAATGTCTGTTTCTTGTTGGTATAATTCTACCATTTTTCTGTCATTATGTTCGTTGGGGTCTGACAAAGCTGTGCTGGGGTTGACACTGTCTTCTCATGTCTTGTTCTGTTTCGTCTCCATAAAGATCGCTGGTATATGGTTCAACAATCTGCTTGGGTATAGTTTCTTCAGGATCTGATTGTTTTGAACGAGCAATCTTGTTCTTGTGGTATAGCAGTGTTTGGTTTTCACTAGTGTTAAAACTAGAACTGCCTGAACTGGGGGTGTGATAGGTATCAGCTGACGATTTATCACTGCGGGAGTAAGTTTGAGTGTGGATATAAGGTGTTTTCGTGTTGTCATCGTGTGACGTCTGTGGCATGATTTCTTCATTTCTAATGCGCAGGTCTCTGTCTTGTAGTCTATTACGTAATTCAAGTGGTGGGATATCTTCTTCGCTTTCGGACGAGTCTCGTTGTTGTCTTGCTCGATGTATTTCATCTGTGGGTGGTCTGGGTATGTGGTCGTCTTGGTAAAATTCAGAGTCTGTCGTCTCTGACTCTGATATGTCAGACGAATCTGTGCTGGATGGATTATAATTTAGGGTGGCTTTTCTGACTGGTCTTGTATTTGTCGTCAGAGGCGGAATGGGCCGGTGATTATCAATTTTTATTTGTTTTACGTGAGCTTTTGTTTGGTGTTGTTTCTCTTCATTCCAAATAATGAAGTTTACAGGCGTAGTTTGTTTCATGATTTTGTAGCCATCTAACCATCGGTCATCGAATTTTGAACTGCGTACATGTTTCTTGTAGTATACTCTGTCTCCTATTTTGTACGTTGGTAGCTTGGCTGATTTATCATGTTGTTTCTGTTTCTTGTGAAATGCCTTCTGCGTATTTCGTTGTGCAATCTGGTGAGCTTTATACTTTTCTTGAAGGATTATTTCGATGGGGTCTTCTCCCATGTATTTTCTTTGTGGGCGAAGTAGGTTGTCTAACGGAAAGTTTGGTTCTCTTCCGTATAGCATGAGAAAGGGTGACATTCCTGTGGTATCGTTCACGTTTACTCGGATGGCTTCAAGAGCTTGGTTAATGTATAGGTCCCAGTATTGGTGGTTCCCCTTGATATATTTGCTAATAATATCATGTAGGGTGGCGTGCATGCGTTCATTTCTGCCATTTGCATTTGGGCAATAATAAGTGGTTGTAGTATGCTCAATATTCAGCTGGTGTAAGGTGGCTTTAAATGGGTTACCTATAAACTGTTTACCGTTGTCTGAAATGATTCGTTTTGGACAGCCATGCCTGGGAATGAATTCTTGTAAAAAAATTTGCGTGATGGACTGCGATGTGGCATCACTGAGTGGGTAACTTTCTGGCCAAACAGAGTATTGGTCAACTATGTGCAGGAGGTATTTGTTGCCTGATTGGGTGAGTGGGTAAGGACCTGATAAGTCAATGCTCACTGTTTGCATGGGGTAATGGGAAGGTTGCATTTCTTGAAGGGGAATTAAATGTGGCTTCATGTTTCTCAATTTACATGTTCTACAGGTGGCTACATATTCTGTAATGTCCTTGTAGAAAGTTTGCCAATAATACCTTTTCTTTATGACATCAATTGTTTTGTCTCTTCCCATGTGCCCGTTGTTATCATGAAACTGTAGCAATACTTCTGGGACTAGATGTGCTGGAATGACTTTTCTTAGTGTCCCTTCTTGTTTCTGATCAATATAGTATAGAATTCCATCCGTTGGGTGTACTGTAAAATCTTTACTTTTTGTTGGGTTTTCTTTCACGTATGTGAGCAGCTTGACAATTTCTGCATCTTTCGCTTGTTCTACTCTCATGTCAAACATCTCTTGGCTTTCTTCTTCTACTTGAGTGGCGGAATCTGAGGTACTTCTTCGACTTGATGAAGTAATTTCATTAATTTCTTTAGCATTATCGTCAATCTCTGAGGATGTGCCATCATTTTTGACTCTATTTGTTTTCACTTCAGTTTCATCATCATATTTAATCCTGGATAAGAGGTCTGCACAGGTGTTCATTTCGCCTGGGATATGTTCGATAGTGGTGTCGTAGGACTGTAAATTCATTGCCCATGTCTGTAACTTCTTTGGCTGTTCTTGTGTTTTGGTGAGCCAGTTAACCAAAGGTTGATGATCAGTTCTTATAATGAGTTTAGTTCCTCTGACGTAAAAGTCAAACTTTTGTACTGCATAGTGAATAGCATATGCTTCTTTCTCAGTGGTGGTCCACCGTTTTTGTGACTTTGACAATGCGTGGGATAGGAATGCAATGGGTTTCTCATTTGGAATGTTTGGTAGGATGGGTGTTTCATCTTCTAGTACAGGTTGGACCAAACAAGCACCAATTGCGTTATCTGAGGCATCGGCGTATAGTATCATGGGCTGAGAAATATCTGGATGTCCAAGCAGTGGGATGGTGGTTAGGGCATTTTTTAGATACTCAAAGGATCTCTGGCAGTCTTCTGTCCATTTGAAGCGTGCATACTTGCGGGTAAGGGCTATCAAAGGCTCTGCTGCTCTGGAGAAATTGATGATGTGGCGCCTATAGTACCCTATTGTACCAATAAATGAGCGTGTTTGTCTCACCGTCTTGGGGCTAGGCATTTCTCTTATGGCTTTGACTTTATCTTCATCAGGTCTGACGCCATGTCTATTGATGACAAAGCCTAAATATTTTGTTTCTGTCTTTAGAAACTCACACTTCGACAGTTTTAACTTTATTTGGTGATGCCTGAGTCTATCAAACACTGTTTCAACCTTGCGGAGGTGGTCTTCCATCGTGCCTGCGGTATGTATCAGGATATCGTCTATGTATGCCAGGGCAAATGGATGTAGACCCTTTAACACTTCATCCATGAGTGACATATATGTTGCTGGAGATCCTTTTAGACCAAATGGCATAACATTCCAAAAAAAGCTTCCCATATGTGAACAGAATGTGGATTTCTGTTTTGCCTCAGGTGTCATGGGGATGCACCAAAAGCCTGACCTTGCATCAAGTGTGGTAAAGTATGTAGACTTTCCTAACGTCGCAAGTAGATCGTCTATCCTGGGGAGGGGGTAGGAAATGACTTTTGTGATTTTGTTAAGGGCACGGTAGTCGCAGCAAAAGCGACTGGAGCCGTCTTTCTTTGTTACGATCACTATGGGTGAGGACCATTGGGAACGGGATCTTTCGATGATTCCTGCCTGTAGCATTTCATTTATAGACCTTTCCACGAGTTCTCTGTTTTTCAAGGGCGTATGATAGGGTTTCATATGTATTGGCTCCTCTGTGGTTGTTTGAATGTCCATTTTGACAGTGTTAGTTCTGCCTAATTCCATGTCATTGAGTGCGAATACATCCTGGTGCTTTTCTACAAACGTTTTCAAACGTTGCTTATTATCTTCTGTGGCATTCAGGGTTGCAAGTAACTGAGCTATTCTCTCTCTGTATTTATGATCTGCTATGATATCTCTGGTCTGTCTTGATGCCTCCGTTTCATTCCCATAATTTTGGGACATTTTTCTTGCATCTTGTGAAAATCTCTGCTCCTGGTATGTGGCTTTCTTTTGCGTAGTTCTTTGCCGTTCATTGGGCTGTGCTTGGTACTGTCTCCTCTGCCATGTACTGTGTGCATTTCCATTTGTCACTGCATTTACTGTATATTCATTTCTTATTATATTTCTGGGGTAGTCGTTGTTGTGCCATTTTTTCTGATTATTTCTGCCGTAACTGCGCTTATCCGCGTACGTTACTGTATTTCTTCTGTTTGTGCTATAGGGCTGTCTTCTTTCCCTGGGCGAAAATTTTTCATTCTTTCTGTTTCCAACTTTGCTGCTATAGTATCCTCCTGTGGTATAGTCATATAAGAATTCTTCCTTTTCTTCGGAAATTTCAATTGGTTTTGGGACTTTATCATATCCACCTGTTTTTGAGTTATATTGATACTCCATGGGGCATGTATCACTGTCTTGTCGCTTTGGATATCCTCCTGGCAAGACAATTTCTGTTTCTCTGTTACTCTGTGATATACAGCACTTCATCTTTTCTCTTGGTGTGCTGGGGCGCAAGAATGAGTAATTATAGTCATTTTCATACTGTGGCCTTTCTCTTCTTATGTATGGACTGGTTCGTTTCTGCCATCTGGGTAGGGTATGCTGTGGTGTAACATAACTGTGACTGATGTTACTGCCTTTTTCTGCATAAGCCTTATAACTGTTTACTTTCCGTGTACTATGGTTATTTGTACTGCGATTTCGTGCATTATGTCCAGTGGGAGTGGTTGAGACAATTTGTGGATGGTCTCTATTGGTTTTGGTTTGTCTTATTGTTGACGTATCCACTTGCGCTACAACTGTGCCTCTTTTTATAGTGGTAGTTTTTCCTGACATATTCAATATCATGATGGGGAAATCTCTGGACTTCGAGACTTCAGCGATTCCCTCTGTAATTTGCAACAATGGGTCATCAATAATGCTTTCTTCTGCTAGGGGCTGTACTTGAATTGATTGCCCTGGTGTTATGTACTCAGAATTTTTTACTCTGCCTTTTGCTATGACCAGGGAGTTTGGAGCCACCGTTATGGGAGCTGTAATCCTTACTAAAGACGCTATGTGGATATCGTCCTGGAGATCTATGTACGTATTGTTGACTTTGATTTTGTGGAGGTCATAGTATATTCGAACTTTGTGTTTGTTAAAAAAATCTCTCCCTAGGATAAGATTTCTAGACATTCCTTTAGTAATGACAAATGGGTGTTCAAAATTTGTTTCGCCTAAGGAAAATTTTAGCCATGCTGTCCCAACTGAATTTAGTCTTTGTCCCGTGACTGAAGCTAGGTGTGTTTTGGACGGTTGAAATCGTACTAAGTGTTGGATCCTCTTGAACAGCTGGAACCTAATAAGGCTGATGGATGCTCCTGTATCTACCAGTGCCCTATATTGTTGGCCCTGTATAGACATGATGCAGGAACTGGGGTCCGGATGTATTTTAGTTCCATCATGCAACATTTCTTCATATTGTATTTTACTGGATGGGCCCACTTGACAATTTCTGTTCTGTGTTGTTTCTTTTGTTTTGGACCAGTTTCTGTGATTGTTGCCCTCACTAACGGTCCTGTTTAGTGAGTGGCGCGGCCGTTTCCCTGACGCATGAGGGGTTGAGGTGCGCCTCTGGTATACTGATTTCTGGTGTAATCACGTGGGGGTGGTGCGGGTTGTTGTGGTTGGTAACCTCCTCTTCTGAATGGTGCATGATTGTAATTTGCTCTACAGGACTTGTAACCATGTCCGAGCCTACCGCATGTAAAGCATCCGTTTGTATTGACATTATTGACGTCGTTTTGCCTCTGTGTGGGGGGTCTATAATTGCGGGGCCTATCATCTCGTTGTCGTGGGCGAGTCCATTGCCTCCTGGTATGGTCAACTTCCATAGGCTCATGCTCATCATAGTCCCTATATTCTGGTCGGGGTTCCCTACCTGCTCTTTGTTGGAACCTTCGGTGAAGATTTTCCTCCTGTATTGCTGCTTGGATTGTTTCAGCAATAGTCTTGGTGTCTTTTCTAATAAGATGCCTTCTGATATTTTCCGCTCTAAGGCCATCGGCAAATATCCCCACTAACTGTATTTCTACATCAGGTGTGGTAGGGATTTCTCCGCAAAATGCCTCTTCTGCCATATTGAGGAATCGATCTCCAAAAAGTTGTACCGATTCATCTCTTTCCTGTTTCATGCTTCTAAGGACTGACCAAGCATGCATTTTGTCTATGATTTCCCCATATCTCTGGGTGAGCTCTTTTTTTAGGGACTCGTAGGTTTCTGTGGGGTACTGCTGGGACCTCCTTCTTAAAAAATCAGTCACGTACGAATCAGAACCTAACAGAGCGATTTTCTTTTTCTCTTCATCCGTTGTTGCCTCTGCTAGTGCCGCAAATTTTTCCATGTCGGACAACCATCTTCTGAATTTTTTCTTGTTTCCATCGAACGGCTGAACAATGGATCTAACCTGTGTGAATTTCGCGTAGTTGTCATTTTTCTGTAGGGTTTCAGTAATTTGCCGTAGCGCTATTATTGTTGGTCCTTCCATATTTTGTCTGTCCTGGGGCTGCAGTGGTTGTGTATTTACGGGTTGGTTCTGTGGTTGTTGTTGTTGTTGTTCCACACCCAGCTGTTGAAAATTTTGTAGTAAATCGTCCATGGTCTATGATCGCTAGTTATTCGCTTTATCAAAGAGAAGTGGTCACGGGCACCATATTACCTTCATGTGGCCGGGGCAGGTGTTCCTTAGGACTGGAACGGCACCATATTACCTTCATGTGGCAGTGCCGGTATATGCAGTATTTTCAGTTTACTTTACAGAGAGCAGATGTTTAACTGGCCTAATCACCAGAGATTTAGATTTCTCTCTTAAATTTGTGTTACCAGGTTCGATTTTCTTCTCTTAGGTGTTGATGTAGCGAATTTAATTGAAATGGATAGATTTCTTATCTAGATCTCAAAACTGTAGTAATTCACCTTTTCAACAGCGTTCGATTTCATGCAAAACTTTTAATATCTTTCAGCATGAAACTTAAAATTTCAACAAAGTCTGGAATTCAGAACATTTTTACAATAATAAGTATAATAAAATTCTATCATCTCATCAGATGCTTTCATCGATGCAAAAATCCCTTTTTGCATCCTTGTCTCGTAGGCCTACTCAATTGTCAAATATGGCGAACCTTCTCATTCCACCGTGTTCCTTCTTTTAAGTTACAGTCTTATTTTAGGTTCGACGACATTTACCCATCTCCTCAGATTTGTCCTTGATTTCTTTATAATCATAAGCATTCCTTGAGTTAAATGCTTTCTAACACAAGAATATTTTCTACTCTACATGGTTTGAGGTGTAAGACTATTTTTTGCAAATTGACTCAAATCCTCGAACCTAGTTCTGCTGCGACTAGGGTTGGGAGCTCTATTCAAAATACATATTTAACGATTGTCACTACTTACGCCAGTAAGAAATATATATATATATAACCACTCAATGTCCTGAAATACACATTTTATAAGAAATGTTGAAGTTTGATTTTCTCAAACTAAGAAATATGTAGAGCTGGACCAGATACGACCTCTTGAGTTGCGCTCTTTCATTCTACTGCCAAATGGCGTCGTTGTTCCACTTTCCCCGGGGTAAATCTGAGCTATCCGATTGGTCAGGGGAAATCACCCAATTATTAGAAATGGCGTGTAGAAGCGACTCTACCCTAAATATGTGACACTATTTATTATTTTCTGTTTCTCATAAAATATAAAATTATGGGGTGGTCTGTGCTTCCTCTGTCTTGTACGAATATAATCTGTTTCCAAAGGAACAACTATGTACACGGCCACAGCTGATGCTTCCACCATGGCACCCATACGACCCATGACGGGTTATGGGTTGAGATGATGATGAAGCTGACAGTGAGTCTTTCACGCAACGTGATAACACATCCTCGACCACGTTCTGACTGCCTTTGAAGGCACTAATGTCATATTCGTAGGGCTGGGGCAAGTGATGCCCTGGCAGCTTTTTTGTTACGAAATTTTGCAGTTTTAAGATAGGGCAAGGCACGCTGATCTGTGTCCAAGACGAATTTCGCACCAGTAAGATAGCGTTGCAATTTTGCAAAACAATACACCACAGCGAGTAACTCCCGCTCGGCGATGGGGTATTTCTTTTCTGTAGATGTCAATTTACGACTGACATACAGAATTGGATGTAGACAATCATCGAATTCCTGCAAAAGCGTACCGCAGATCCCGGAACCAGAGGCGTCGACTCCAAGGATAAAAGGAAATCTATTATCAGGCAATCTTAAAATTGGTGATTTAGAGAAATAAGATTTTAATAAATTTAAATACTCATTACAAGAATGAGTCCAAACAATCTTATTTGGAGATTGCTTTCTTAATAACGAAGACAGAGCTGAAGTAATTTCTGAAACATTAGGTAAGAATTGTCTGTAGAATCCTACAAGACCTACAAGACTGCGAACCTGTTTTTTTTTTTCTTAGGAATTTCTAGATTCAGGATCCTGGAGATAGTGGAATCCTCAGGCTTAAGAAAACCACCTCCTACTTTATCACCAAGAAAGGAAATTTCAGTGAATCCTATTTTAGTTTTCGAATGTTTAGCAGTAAGATGATGGAGACGAAGAGTTGTCAAAAAAGACTGAATTCCAAGAACATATTCTTCCCAAGATTGATGAAAAAGGCAGATATCATCAATATAGGCGATGACGTCATCACGACTAGAGAAAATTTTTCGCATCATACGAACAAAGGTTGCAGGAGCGTTGACGAGACCAACAGACATAAAATTAAATTGGAACAATCCCAAAGGTGTAGCGAAAGCAGTATAAGGTTTTGCTCTGTCCGACAAGGGGACTTGCAATAACCTTTAGATAAATCAAATTTACCGAAAAAAGGTAGCTGTAGATAGTTTATCTAATAAAGAATCTAACAAAGGCAGAAGCTCTGCATCCGAGATCGTTAAATTATTCAAACGACCGAAATCAATGCAAATCCGAATGGATTTTCTTTCTTTCTAATCAAAACCATAGGAAAACTGTAAGGAGATTGAAAAGGAGAAATTATGTTTAATTTTATCATATCCTCTATTTCTTTTTGTACTTGTGATTGAAAATGTACAGGGATATGATAAGGTTTAAGCTTGATTGGTCTGAAATCAGTAAGGAGAATATCATGTTCAATGATATTTGTACGCCCAGGAATATCCGTGAGCACGTCAGGAAAAGATTGTAGTAACAAAGAAATCTGTTCTGATATGGAGCAAGAGTTGGTGAAATAGAAATATCTCTCCAAGTCTCAGTAGATGAAAGAGGTAAAGTAGGTAGAGACAAAAGAGGCTCAGAAATATTAGGCAATTCAGATAACTCTTCCTTTATAACTGCTAAGAAAGAGCGACGGTCAATAGGCTCGTCGATAGCCTCAAAAACTGGTTTAAGATGTGGAGGATGAGAGTGAAATTGTTGCAGCATGTTGATGAGAAAGGTTTTTTCCTTTCCTTTAATAGATAAAATATAGTAAACATCTGACAATCTTTCAAGTACAGAATATGGTCCTCTCCAAGATACAAGTAATTTATTGTCTTTTTTGGGTAACAATACATAGGCCATAATTGGCGCAGTTTTCTGTTTTGATTAACAAACAATCTTGTCTTAAGTTTAGCTTTTTCTGAAGCTTCTACAGTTATCTGGCATGTGTCGATAATTTTCTTTCTAAGGTTAACCACGTATTGGTAGGAGGTTTAAACATCCTCAGGCATGTCAGCTCCAACCAACGACTGTTTCATTATGGACATAGGTCCTCTTGGCTTGGCACCGTAGACTGATTCAAACGGCGCAAATCCAGTATGTTCGTTAGGTATCTCACGATAAGCGAACAATACCGCTGGGAGCACTCTATCCCAGTCCTGTGAGTATTTCGCAGTTACTTTGCCTAGCATTTGTTTAAGACAGCGATTGAGCCTCTCAATTTTCCCGTTCGAAATGGGGTGATGGACACTACTGAGAGACCTATCTATCTCAAACTCTCTCATAACCTGAGTCATAACGTCAGAAACAAACTGAGTTCCCCGATCTGATAATATGTTTTCTGGAAAACCCAATGGACTGAAAATTAAAAATAGTGCGCCAGCAACATCTGTAGTAGATATTGTTTTAAGAGGAATGGCCTCTGGCCAGCGCGTGCACATAACAATGCATGTTATCACATAACGATGACCTCTAGCTGACGTGACTGGTAGTGGACCTATAAGGTCGATTGCCATTTTTGCGAATGGACGCAAAGATATGTCTGACGCCTGGAATGGCGCATTATGCTTGGGGCGTTTCGCTGCCACATCTTGTCAAGTTTTGCATGTGCGACAAAAGATTTTTATATCCCTTGTCACCCCAGGCTAAAAGAAATGAGACAAAACCCTCTATTTTGTCCTGGTAATCCCTAAATGTCCTGCACAATTAACATCATGAGCATGCTGTAAGACAAATGGGCGGAAACTAGTAGGCAGCATAATTAGTTTTTTTTACTGATGTTGAATCTTGGGAATTCCGAATCAAGATCCCCTTCTTGATTGTATACCAGTGTAACGAATTATCATTAAACACCACATCATCAGACTTGGCAACCTGAAAAAATTTATTTAATGAATCATCTTCATTTTGCATCTGTATGAATGATTCTTTGTCAATAAGTTCAACATGTAAATCATCCTCATCTATCCCCTCCCTATCAGACACCTCTTCATCAGTCGTCACCGCTTCAGTCACCCTCTCATCAGTCATCTCCTCATCAGTCACCTCCTCAATTTGAACCTGTTCTTTCAACTCTGCACGAGACTGAGCGCTGGCAGTGACAGCATTTGCCGTAAGCAAATGTTGCTGTTCCCATTTTAAAATATCATCATTAGTCCATTCCTGAAGTCCAGGGATATTTCCCAGTGTTATTCCAGCGATTGGTTTGTCCAACAGGCACACGAGAGTCCGCCCTGTAAAATAAGGGGTATCTAAAAAGACTTCCGCAGTTGGATAATATTCAACTATGCCCCCGAATGTGATGCACTTGACTTTTTGCCTGTGTAATCAGATTGGTCCACTGATGACGTTCGCACCCCAACAGTAGTGCATCCAGGGTCCCTGAGCACTGAAACAAGCTGATTGTTTACAAAACCCTATTAAATACTAGTGAGCCTGTCCCATCATAAGAGGACATGATTGGCAAAGGATGTCCACACAGGAGCCTAGGAACTCCCTCTTGCTGAAGCAAAGAATTACATTCAGAACAATTACTACTATTTGACAAGTCCACACTATATGCATTTGCATGAGAAGCAACATTGGTATTTTGGACATTGCAAACTGTATTATTGTCACTTTGATGCACAACTGCTTTGGAACGTTCATGATTTCTAGAACGTTGAAAGTTATTGTTCTCTGGGGAACGGTCGTTGTAATTATTTACATTGTTTCCATAGAATGACCTGTTTCCTCTGTTTGATTGGAAATTGTATCTACCTCTGTTCCAATCCCTGCTAGGGCTGAAGGAGGATTGTTGAAGTATATATCCATCATCATATGAATGGAAATTCGTTTGAGGTTGTTGTGACCTATTGTCCAAATTATACCTCCCTATGAAAGATCCAGTATTATTATCTCGATTAAATCGAAAATTTATGTCAATGCTATTTGATCTTTGTCTGGGTGGATTGGACATCATAGTTCTAGCTGATGCCACTGGCAATGGATCCTTAATGTTAGTTCTGCTAAGACTTCTTCCAGGATGTGCAATTTGATATTGTCGTCCAAGACTGTCCACAGCAAATAATGATTCAGGCTTTCTCTCCTGCAAAAAGGACAAAACGTCACCACTGTCCGAAGATAGCACCTTGTGTCTTAAAACCAAGTCAGCCAGCTCATCAAAAGTTTTATCAATTTTTGACAAATCAACCCATCTGGAAAAGCAAAGCTTAATTGATGAAATAAATTCAGCAAAATCCTTGGCTGAATCAGGCAACAATGATTTGAGTTTCAATCTGTAACCATTTTCCTCCAGTTGATACTTTTTTAGCAATAAAGCCTTCACAGCATCATAATCATTTCTAGTATGATCATCCATAGTGCAGACGGAAGTAAGAGCCTCATCAACTAACAAACTCATCAACCTGCTGGGCCATGTAGCTCTAACAATCTTAAACTCTTGGCAACATGTTTCATATTTATTTAAAAAGCATGAAATATCGTCTATATTA
Organism: Oreohelix idahoensis; assembly: GCA_024509875.1. NCBI lineage: Eukaryota > Metazoa > Mollusca > Gastropoda > Stylommatophora > Oreohelicidae > Oreohelix > Oreohelix idahoensis. The sequence continues at coordinate 14,023 of JAMPIV010001249.1, read as the reverse complement.
GGATTAAATTTGGGCAAATTTAGTTTAAAAGTAGAGGCATGGTCTTTTTTTTCCAGCCTCTTCACCTGCTGGATTAACCTGTTTATGTTGAAATCTTAATTTTTCCAACTCAATTTCTGCCATTCTTTGAGCATAGGCTAATTTCTTTCTCCTCAAGTTCTTGTTGTGCCTTTATTTCTGCTTGAGCATGTGCATGTGCCAATTTTTTTCTCCTCAAGTTCTTGTTCTCTTCTTTTCTCAGCTAATTCTTCTTCTCTTCTCTTCTCAGCTAATTCTTCTTCTCTTCTCAGCTAATTCTTCTTGTCTTTTTATTTCATCCCTAGCAAAGATTCTCTCATCTCTTGCTTTGTCCTCTAACCTGTTCATTTCTTTTGCATGCTCATTGAGAGCAAAGGTTTCTAAGGGTTCACCCTCTAGAGTTCTAGACCACAGTCTTTACCAATCTTATTAAAATACTCCAGGGTAGCCATAATTCACTATTATTGTGACTCCAAATTGTCCAATAATAATTTAAATAATATATATATTTAATATGTGAGCAAAATCAGCAGTAATCTTTCACCACTCAATATCAATCAACTGCATTGAAATAAAGATGGTATATTAGGAGCTGAAAAAAATAGAGATACAAACAAGATTACTGGAGAACAGTAGAAAGAGCCAACCCAAGAAAATACTAACGAATAAACCAGGCAGAAATTTATATACTGTAGAAAAACTGGCTCTACCACACTTACGACACTACAAACACAATTTCACAACAAATAATACATCTAATAAATGAAGGATATCAAGATGAGGTGCACAAATTTTCACAAACAATACTGAAGAATAAACCAAATAAAATACAATGAACTTGACAACAAATACAAATTTACAAATAAACAGGCCAACCAACCCGCCTAACACACACATATGTAAATACAGATAGACATAAAACATATAATAAAAAAGAACCCTGTCAAATGAGATTCTTCAAAACTCAAGCTGCATGAATCAATACATTTACTTATCTGTCTTTCATAAAAGAATCCTCCTGGGTCCAACGTCTGCCTCAGGGAAACAACGATTCAATACAAATGCAGCGACCAGGGTTAGACTTAGGATTCAAACTTGCAGCCGATCAGCACCGTCATCTTGAAAATTTCTTCACTTGAACAATTAGTCCTCAGACTTGAAAAATACCGGAGCAGTATGGAAACAGTTCCAAATTATACGTTCATAATCCTTGCTTGAGGCCACCAAAAACTTCTGCATCAAAATGTTCACGTCTGCCTCTACACCATATCGGCATGACATCACTTCCTTTATTAATGTAAAGCCGTATAAAATTATCAGAAAAGGAGCCCTGTCGAGCCAACTATTATACCGACATAATCGTTATGAATTTTAATCATAACACCATGTTAACTTGTGGATTTCTTTGTGTATAAAAAGCGTTCTTCCAATGACCAAGTTGTTAATGCTGCAGAAGCTTATTAGTTTATCCCCATATCATTTACTGTTCCGCTGCCACATTTCCCCATTGCTGTTTCATTATATGTATTGTGTGTTCAGACTTTCGCATTGAGGTCTCCCATTACTATGATAAGATCGTATCTAGGTGCGGTTTGTATTTCCTTTTGTAGCTGTTGATAGAATTAGTCCTTGACCTCTTCATCGCTGTCATTTGTTGGTGCGTAGCATTGTATTATTGTGGTGTTGGTGAATCTCCCTCTCTGTCTTGTTCGGATCAGTCTTTTGTTGATGGGTTTCCATTCCAGTAATGACCTTTTTATTCCTTTATTTAGGATAATGGCTACGCCTTCATTGTGCTGACCATCATTCTCTACCGGAGTAAAGTACTGTTCTCCTGTTGCTGTTTGTATTCTCACCGTCCTGGTCCATCTGCTATTACTTATTCCCAGGATATGTAATCTGTATTTCCTCATCTCTAACTTTAACTTCGCTGTTGGAGGCCACTGGGACCAATGTTCATTACTTGCCCGATTATTTTAACGGCGATTTTTATTGCAGGATTTTTTAAATTCCATCCTCTGCTTTTGATTTTCGTTGATTGTTGAATTTCTTGTTTTTAATTAAATCTGATTGATTGTGTAGTTTCCTTGTTTTATTATTGCTCTTCATCTGTGTTTTTTTTTCGTACGTCCACTAATACTCGAGGCGAAATCTCAGGTTATTATTAATGTCTAACCTGACATTGATTTTACGTGAGTATCAATTTTTCTTGTTCAGAGACAGGTGTCCCTCGCCATTCAGCCAGATACTCGCCGATTTCGGAGGTACCCATTAGAGCTGGGTCGGCTCAGGAGCCGCCAATCCCTGGTCGACGACACTCCTTCAAATGTCCTCGCCAGGTCTCGAGTTAATCCAGTCCAATTCCTCCCGGTCGACGAAAAATCCTCAAATGCCGTCGCCTGGGTTTGATCCTGGATCACCCGGTCGCTAGAGCGGTGTGGTAACCACTACGCTAGCGCGGCTCCCCAACTGTGTTAATATATATTTCGTGATTGCAATGCCTATAGTCTATATTTCTTGTCCTTGTTGCCTGTTTGTAACTGTGACCGGCGATTGGGTAGATGTTTCTGTTAATCCTTCTACAGGGAACGCTGTAATAAAGAAGTCACTACACTACAAATATAACCCGCTGACTTCTTCTTGTCAGCAACACTCTAATGCATTTCACTTAATGTCCATGTTCCACAGTTACTGCAATCTCTTCCCCTCCCAAATTATTATCTGAGTGCACTCCCCCAAAAGTCCTTCTTCGTTGGCACGCGTGCGTTTATACTCCGCTGGGATGACAGCTTATGGCGAATAGCAGACGGAGAAATGTTGACCCTATCTTCTCCCGGTTTCTGCTGACAAATCCGTGGAGAAAAACCAACCCCACTGTGAATCCCTCTCGAAGAGAAATATCAGGACCAATGCTAAGTCCTCTAAATGTGTAGGCGTACTGTAAATCCAAGATCTAAAGGGGGACGATGAAGGCGCTCAGTTTTTCTTATGCGATGGAGGTAATCAATCCACTTTTGCTAAGGCCCGTCACTCTTGTAAAGGCGATTGATAAAACTAACGATGTAACTCTTTGCAGTTGACGCCAGTGGAGCATGGGCACTCCACTTACTTGCAAGGTGGCGTAAAAATATTCCCAGCGAGGGAAATCACCCGAAGAATCCGTAGTAGGGTCTCGGGGAAATAACAACTGTAGTTGGTGGGGCACCCGCTGTAAATGGGTAGCAGCTTATCCGGCCTTTCCAGGAAGGCAATACACTCCGATAGATCAGAATTTCCTTAACTCCGTCGGAGTTTACCGGTGCTTGCTGAAATGAAAACATATTCAAAAATCTCTTACCATCTAGCCAACATCAAATCAAACAACATTGAAAACAAAGCAATAGTACACCCAGGCACAGCTTAACTATTTATAACCATTCCCACTCCAACCGTTGGTTAGTGCTTGACCTGGTCCCACAGTTTTTCTCTTTCTCCCCTCTTACTGACCGTTAAGCAGATGCGCGAGCAAGTAGGTGTAGGTTTCCCCCCGGCTAGCGGGAGGGTAATGTATGTTAACATTCCGGCCTCATTTACCTGGCGCGGAACTGACTTTACAGCATATCGATCAGTTCTGTCTAACCCTCAGGCGTCAAACAAAATCGTACGGCCCGGTCAATGTTCTCTAACTGGGCTGCGACGTTTAATAGCATCATATTTAAAAGTACACCATATAAAAACGTATAAGGCTACTCTTAGTAGACCTATAAATAAATTACAAATATCCATATAGTAAACAAACAATCAAATAAACTAAAGTTACATGTTGTTAAAAAGATTTACAAGGATCCGCCACAAAGGCCAGAAACAAACACAATCGCTTATGGTTACCCTCTGTGTTAAAAAGAATTCCCTCCACGTAACGCTCATTTACATAGTTACACTTAGAGGGGGAAAAATTCAGTTAATGGAACACATCAGATATATGTACATTTCGTGCACAAGAGGATTCTCTAAAAGGGGTTTACATGAAGCATCTTAAGTTACACAACCTTTTGGCTTTAAAAAGGAAAACCCGTAAGTGGTATACAAACACAGTTTCCTAAAAGATTAACTATAGCTGCTTAATGCTGGTTGGTTAATGGCCGAACTTAAAAATGCTAGAACCCACTATAAATAATGTCGTAGATTTTTGATAGGGGAATTAAGACTTGGGTTGGTCCCTTCTGAATAGATTAGAATGAGTGATAGCCACAGTGAGAGATGCTAGTAGAAATAGATTTCCACAAGTGAGATGGTAGATCAAAAGAGGCTGTCCCTGAGAACTCGAGAATCTTCTCTGTTTCTCAGCATATCTTCTACAACAGATTTAGAGGAGTCAGACATTCTAGTGACAACATATATTAATATATATGAACGTACCACTCACGTGCACGCACACAAGTGACGACAGTTAGACGCACAGACGTGGAAAAAACTATAACAGTGATTATACAGATAATTTGGAACGAGCTGACCAACGCGCTGATTAAGTTAAAGAGAAATTTTAATTGTCATCTAAAATCTCATCACAACACACAAAAAACTTACATCAAGAAACATATACACTTAGTCATAAAATCAATGAATTTCTACCAGAATGATAGACCCACAGTATGATCTTATCCCTCAAGGTATGCCCACAGTCCTGTTAGAAGAAAGTGATAGCCCCAAGGAATCAAGGATACATTAGCGGTAATCTAATGATTTTCTCCTTTTGAAAGGTATGAACAGACTTAGATATTAGTATGATCTATCCTAGGGAAAAGTATCTTGTTTGCAACAAAAAACTTGCATAAAGAAATTACAAAGTGGGTGAAATTTGGTATACCATAAAAAAGAGTCACTCGTTCCTGCTTTCTCTCGGTTCATTCATCAGGGCCCTGTCGTGCATTTCTCAATGTCTTACCCTATAGCTTGCTGGTGTTCGCCGTCTGGCGCACGTTATGACACAATCTGTTTTATCGTTTGGTAAAGCGGATACCCAACTCTGCAGATCTTGGTTTCATCCAATTTGTCCTTCAGGCGATGATTTTGTTCAGATTTTAAGTTAGTGTCACTTTATCAGTTCAGGTAAGAATTAGTTTTCAATCGGGCTCACAGGATCAGAATCACGAGGTTTCCATTACTTAGGAACAATGTCAGGTTTGTAACTTCGATCAAAAGGTAAAATTCTTGGTCACACCACAATGAGTAAAAATTGTCGGAAAAGTTAATGTATGTAATCTATTACTTGCCACACGGGCTAAATGTACTTGAGATTTTTCTCTGGAAGAATCAAATCAGGCTCGATGGGCCCGTTACGTCTTTAAAAATCTTTAAAGTTCTTGTAAAGGTTATGCACCAAGTGCTTTAAGGAAAGAATGTTTTAGTTCTTCCCAGATATCTCTGTACTTAACGCTGGCAAAGTTTGGGTTAACCCCAGTTTTCTTCACTAAATAGAGGAAAAAACACATATAAAATAATTATACATACTATGTACTCGTTATAACTTACATTTTAAACTGCAAGCGTACAGCTTGACTTATCATTTAAAACTTCCCGTGAAATAAGTTATATTCATAAAATCAATCATCATGAATTAGGAATACATACGTATCCCGTCATTACTCACTGATGTAGCATTTCAGTTATAAGTTAATTTTAAAATATATTCTCGTCTGATTATTTAGCAGGTAAATTAAGTTCATTTATGGCTGCATGAGTTTAAGCTAGAAATATAATTTATTCTGCTTTCCACTGAAACACGTCACTAGAAAATAATACAGACTGTATTTTAATTCTCTCTGCACAAAAGAACTAGTGAAAATGAAATAAGCGATTTAACACTTTAAACACTTCACAAAATACTAGATATCTAATATATAATATTTACCTCCGCACAGAACTACAGCTTAATACCACGAACTAGCATCATTCAATACAATGGTAGTCTAGAACTCGGCAAAGATTGCCCAGACACTAAAGACTTTTCAATACACAAGATATTCTTCTAGTGTGGCGATCTGTCTACTGCAGATTTAGGAGTACGAATGAAAATCTAGTTTCAAACTCTGGTTAATATCTTAAACCAGACAAAGGATCCCACTATTTCCAAAAACCCGATCTCTCCCCTTTCCTAACACCTACGTACCTTAGACGCTGGACATAACATGCCAAACGCGTCTTAGACACCTCACGCTACGAAACTGGCCCAGAGTGCCGTGACAGAGGAAATTACCAGACAAATGTCTCATTCTGCGCCGTGCAGATGTCGGTTATCACACCTCACGCCGGAGAAACGTTCGTGTCAGGTAAAAATGCTAGCCAAAAGTCTGCTCCTATGTCTGAGATAGATGAATATTCACAGTTTCTCGTCTGACTGACATCTACGTAATCGAATGCGTATCAGTATGAGAAAGAAAAACGGTAAAGTGAGAATGGAAAGAAAAGATTATTCGCAAACGAACGAATGCGAAAATACAGGAAAAGGATAAAAGAGCGATAATAAAGTAAAGGACACGGGTAGAAATAGAAGAGGATATAGAAAATTTATTGATCATAATCTCTATGCGACAGAACGTCCCCCCTTTAAGATATGGAAGCATTCCATGTCTACGTTATGGAAATAAATTTCCTATATCCGTAGCTTCAGGGTGTCAGTCCACTTCCCTCTCATCTCCCCCCTCCGTCTCTCTCCAATTCCTACTCAAATCTACTCCCAAAGTTTCCTTTCTCTGGAATGTCTCCCATGCGCTATTGAAAGAGTGTCGCGGACTTTGACATTTTTGAAAGATTCCGTGTGATTGCAGTGGAATTTCCCTGCCACTAACGTCATCTTCGTCAATTTTGGCGATCGTCAGGAGATGTTCGGAGGTCGGCACCGGTCTTTCCAAGAATTTCTTTAACAGATTTAAATGGAAAACCTTCTCCTTTCCTTGAATAGAGATCTGGTAGTTAGCCTTAGAAATCTTTTTCAGGACGGTAAACGGCCCTTGCCATCCGATCCTCAGTTGGTTGTTCCCGGTAGGGAGTAACACCAAAACTTTCTCTCCTGCTTCCAGTTCTCTCTCTTTCGCGACTTTCCTGTATCGGTTAGCGTGCTTTGTGCGTGCTCGCTTAAAGTTAGTCGTTGCTAGGTCCCATCCTAATTTCAACCTTTCCTTTAAAACCGACACATATTTACTAGCTGAGACAACTGTCTCATCAGCCTTCTGGTCTGTCAACGACCAAAGTAAGGCTTCAAGCGGCCCCTTAATAGGTCTGCCGAATAAAAGCGTAGCTGGCGGAAATCCTGTGGAAGTATGAGGAGATTCTCTGTAGCTAAATAAAGCTACAGGAATACAAAGATCCCAATCTTCAGGTTTCACTTGTGCCAGTTTACTTAGCATCATGTTGAGGTTTCCGTTAACACGTTCCACGAGCCCATTTCCGGCCGGAGTATATGCCTTAGTGTAGATGTGCTCGTCGCTCAAGATCTTAACGATCTCATCCATCAACAGGTTTCGGTATGGAGATCCGTTATCCGTCAACACTTGCTGAGGGAATCCCAACCGAGTGAAAATCTGCACGAGGGCTTCTGCGACATGCTTGGCATCTGCGTATGTTAGCGGGATAGCTTCTGCCCATAAAGTGCATGTGTCGACTAAGGTGAGGATGAACCTGTTCCTTCTTTTAGTCCTTTCTAGGGGTCCTAAAATGTCGATCACAACCCGTTCGAATGGTGTTCCCATTATTGGCATTTCACCCAACGAGACTGGGGGTGTCAGTTGCTTGGGTGGTACACGTTGGCACTGGGCACAGGATTTGACATACCTGATAATATCAGTATTTACTCCTGGCCACCAATAATGAGTGGTTATCCGTTGGTTTGTGGCGTTCTGTCCCATATGCCCGCTGAAGGGAAGAGAGTGCCCCATTTCTAGGATTTGGCTTTTGTACTGTTTCGGTACTAGGAGCTGGTTGTAATCTTGATCAGGCTTGCCCGTTCTGAGATAAAGTACACCATCCTTAGAAAAAATGTCCCCGTGCTGTCTAGGGTCCTTAGCCATGGGCAGTTTCCTAAAGCAGGGCTCCAAAGTAGGGTCCTTTTGTTGCGCTTCTTTAAGTTCCATGAGTAACAAATTAGGCGCAGGCTCCCGTTCCTTCTTGGTTTGCTCTCTTGTAGTTACTGCTGCCACAATCGGCTCTTCCGGTTTCCCAATAAACACGTATCTACCGCCAAGTATGACTGGGTAGATGGGATCATCCATAACAGCCGCTTTGATCACACCTCTGACAAAATCAGAGTGGATCTCAACCAATGCAATGGGAAGCGCTGTAGGTGCATCACTCTTAGAAACTCCACAAAGTTCGACGGTCTCTCCTGTCTCTTGACCGGGTTTAACCAGGTTTCTGGCAACAATGCAATCATAAGAAAGCCTTGTGTCAAATAAACAAGAAGTTTGAAAACTGTTCAATATAACAGTACCTCGCGTAGAGGATCTCTCTCCTTCTACGGGTTGGGAATCACTGTCAATAATTCCGCCTTGCGAGACTGTTAGCAAGCATCCGATGCGTTTCGGTTCGGTCTGCTCGCCCTGATCATTAGTCCCGTGCTCAGAGGTTCTCCCTTTGCCACCTTGTCCTTTCTGGCTGCGCTGCCATGAAGGGCGGTTGGGTTGATCAGACTGTTTACTGTAGTTGGGGTACTTGTTTTTGTAGAACTTGGATTTTTCAGGAGGGGGGTTTTGAGGTCCAGTTTCTGTGTGGTTATTCTGATTAGAGGCATGAGAAGATTGGTCTAGATTATTCTTTCGAAAATGCTCTTCTGTCGGTTTACGTTTTGTGGCCGGCAGTTCGGCCAGCGCATTTTGATAACGCTCAGACTTTCCCAAGATGTCTTCAAGCTTTTCAGCACATTGCTCAGCCAGGAATCTCCGGGTATCAGCAGACAAAGTGTTCTTTATTTGTTCTGTTATAACAAATGCCTCAAGACCTTCATACGTAGAGGGGAGCTGCGAGAGCTCAAGGCACTTTGTCAAGTATTCCTTCAAACGAGACGAGAATTGCTGAAAAGTTTCAGAGCTCTCCTTCCTGCTGTTGCGAAACAGTTGCAAAAACTTTCGCTCATTCATTTCAAAGCTCTCAAGTAAAGCTTTCTTCAACACGTAGTAATTGTCTTGTTGGCTGCTCTCCAGTTTGGCGTAAACATCATACGCACTGCTTTTCAAAGCCTGGGAAAGCTTCATATTCCAACGCGACCACTCTAAACCGTACAGAACTGCAATTTTCTCAAATTTTTCTAGATACGTGTCAATCTTCATATAAGGACAAGGGAAAGATTCTAGAGCAAAGGACATAGCAGTGACATGAGTAGATTGAGTGTTAGAAGGATCAGTTAAGGAAGAATGAGGAGAAGACTCTCCATTGCTGGAGGTAGAGGCAGACCAGGACTTTGCAACTCTAGAGTCTTAAGCGCCAACTCGTGCAGTCTGTTTCTCTCTTTCCTCATGCTGTCTCTCCTCTCTCTCCTTCTCATGCTGTCTCTCCTCTCTCTCCTTCTCATGCTGTCTCTCCTTCTCTCTTCCTCTCTCCCTGCGGATTTCCATTTCCTCGTCATCTTCTCCTGCTCTCTAGCTTCAACTGCTTTCTCCTTCTGCTCCGCATCATATCTTTCAAGTTCGTCCCTGACAAAAGCTTTCGCTTCTTCTCCGTCCGAACCTTCTTCTCTCGCTTCGTCCCTGAGCATCTGCTTAAGCTTCGCTTTTTCTGCCATAATAAGTCAGTGACTGAGACTAGTCGAGAAAGAAAATAAGAAAAGGATACACTGGTTCCTACTACGTACGAGAAAAATACCAAACAAAAGATGATATACTTTACCGTGGGATACCTCCTCCAAAAATATAGTATCTAACTATCGCTGCTATTAATCGGCAATAAAGCACCCAATGCAGACGACTACGCCAAACAAATGGTAGTTAAGATTACTCACTGAAAAATAAGTTGCTACAGTGGAAACAAAATAATTATTGCAAAAATTATAAGAGAAAAAAAAATTCCCTTAATTTTTAATCCACTATCAAGTTCACCCCTGAAGACAGTTAGGGTAAGGGAGGCAATTACAGGACGTATAGTCTGATCGCGCTCTTTAGCTTAGCTCAAACACCTACTTCTTCAGAATCCTGTGACTGTTAGACAGTCACAAACTTTACCAGCGTTTAGTATTACAAAATCATTAATTAGCATATATTCCGACAAAATCAACCTGTAACTCAAATGTATATTACTGAAAATGCGGAGGAAAAACAATTATTAATTGTGTGATCAGCACGCCCATAAACAGATCGTTTCGTCTAGGGGATAAATTATTTTTAAAAGATACAAAACTCACAAGACATCACACTCTTGCTCTATAACAGAATAAAGAAAATTAATCCTGCAAACGAGCTGATATACGTATTTACTGAGGACTATAGTTCAATTCCTGGAGAACGAGCCACCATTCTGTCGTAGATTTTTGAAAGGGGAATTAAGACTTGGGTTGGTCCCTTCTGAATAGATTAGAATGAGTGATAGCCACAGTGAGAGATGCTAGTAGAAATAGATTTCCACAAGTGAGATGGTAGATCAAAAGAGGCTGTCCCTGAGAACTCGAGAATCTTCTCTGTTTCTCAGCATATCTTCTACAACAGATTTAGAGGAGTCAGACATTCTAGTGACAACATATATTAATATATATGAACGTACCACTCACGTGCACGCACACAAGTGACGACAGTTAGACGCACAGACGTGGAAAAAACTATAACAGTGATTATACAGATAATTTGGAACGAGCTGACCAACGCGCTGATTAAGTTAAAGAGAAATTTTAATTGTCATCTAAAATCTCATCACAACACACAAAAAACTTACATCAAGAAACATATACACTTAGTCATAAAATCAATGAATTTCTACCAGAATGATAGACCCACAGTATGATCTTATCACTCAAGGTATGCCCACAGTCCTGTTAGAAGAAAGTGATAGCCCAAAGGAATCAAGGATACATTAGCAGTAATCTAATGATTTTCCCCTTTTAAAAGGTATGAACAGACTTAGATATTAGTAAGATCTATCCTAAGGAAAAGTATCTTGTTTGCAACCAAAAAACTTGCATAAAGAAATTACAAAGTGGGTGAAATTTGGTATACCATAAAAAAGAGTCACTCGTTCCTGCTTTCTCTCGGTTCATTCATCAGGGCCCTGTCGTGCATTTCTCACTTTCGTACCCTATAGCTTGCTGTTGTTCGCCGTCTGGCGCACGTTATGACACAATCTGTTTTATCGTTTGGTGAAGCGGGTACACAGCTCTGCAGATCTTGTTTTCATCCAATTTGTCCGGGGAGCGTCCTCTTCAGGCGATGATTTTGTACAGATTTTAAGTTAGTGTCACTTTATCAGTTCAGGTAAGAATTAGTTTTCAAGCGGGCTCACAGGATCAGAATCACGAGGTTTCCACTACTTAGGAACAATGTCAGGTTTGTAACTTCGATCAAAAGGTAAAATTCTTGGTCACACCACAATGAGTAAAAATTGTCGGAAAAGTTAATGTATGTAATCTATTACTTGCCACACGGGCTAAATGTACTTGAGGTTTTTCTCTGGAAGAATCAAATCAGGCTCGACGGGCCCGTTACTTCTTTAAAAATCTTTAAAGTTCTTGTAAAGGTTATGCACCAAGTCCTTTAAGGAAAGAATGTTTTAGTTCTTCCCAGATATCTCTGTACTTAACGCTGGCAAAGTTTGGATTAACCCTAGTTTTCTTCACTAAATAGAGAAAAAAACACATATAAAATAATTATACATACTATGTACTCGTCATAACTTACATTTTAAACTGCAAGCGTACAGCTTGACTTATCATTTAAAACTTCCCGTGAAATAAGTTATATTCATAAAATCAATCATCATGAATTAGGAATACATACGTATCCCGTCAATACTCACTAATGTAGCATTTCAGTTATAAGTTAATTTTAAAATATATTCTCGTCTGATTATTTAGCAGTTAAATTAAATTCATTTATAGCTGCATGAGTTTAAGCTAGAAATATAATTTATTCTGCTTTCCACTGAAACACGTCACTAGAAAATAATACAGACTGTATTTTAATTCTCTCTGCACAAAAGAACTAGTGAAAATGAAATAAGCGATTTAACACTTTAAACACTTCACAAAATACTAGATATCTAATATATAATATTTACCTCCGCACAGAACTACAAATTAATACCACGAACTAGGATCATTCAATATAATGGTAGTCTAGAACTCGGCAAAGATTGCCCAGACACTAAAGACTTTTCAATACACAAGATATTCTTCTAGTGTGGCGATCTGTCTACTGCAGATTTAGGAGTACGAATGAAAATCTAGTTTCAAACTCTGGTTAATATCTTAAACCAGTCAAAGAATCCCACTATTTCCAAAAACCCGATCTCTCCCCTTTCCTAACACCTACGTACCTTAGACGCTGGACATAACATGCCAAACGCGTCTTAGACACCTCACGCTACGAAACTGGCCCAGAGTGCCGTGACAGAGGAAATTACCAGACAAATGTCTCATTTTGCGCCGTGCAGATGTCGGTTATCACACCTCACGCCGGAGAAACGTTCGTGTCAGGTAAAAATGCTAGCCAAATGTCTGCTCCTATGTCTTTGATAGATAAATATTCACAGTTTCTCGTCTGACTGACATCTACGTAATCGAATGCGTATCAGTATGAGAAAGAAAAACGGTAAAGTGAGAATGGGAAAGAAAATATTTTTCGCAAACGAACGAATGCGAAAATACAGGAAAAGGATAAAAGAGCGATAATAAAGTAAAGGACACGGGTGTAGCGAAATCTGTGAGATAATTGCTAATTTCAGTAAGATTTTAGTCCCATGATAATAAATAAACCCGCCCTCAGGTGTCTGACTATTGGCATCTTCAACGCCAGTAGAGCGCTGCTTTTGGTGCAGTGGAAATGCTTAAAAAATGACCCGCCGTAAAATCTACACGCCTTTTAGTTTCGGTTTCGAGACGTACAATTAACATTTACTCATCTTGCCCGACCTGCTGCACGAAACTGCGGCAAGACTTATAATTAACGATCTGCCAGAAGTGTGACACCAAACTAACGTTCTGAATTAACGTAATATGTTAACTTTAACGTTATAATTAGTAGTAACTCGGACATTTTCCAGTAGTAAGAATGAGATGACTGTAATAATTAACGCAAACACTACCAACGTTTTGAAAAACCCCTCTTCGCTCTACACGCGGTTCCTTTACTATATACACACTGTGGGCAAAGCCAGCAGATATAAACACACAGACAGTTTAAATTCTCGCCGCGTAGTGTATTTCTGACGTCACTCAAACTAGTTGGGTTATTCGAATAATGAAAAAAGTGATAGAGAATGAGTTGGGAAGATGGCCGACTTGTGTAAAAGTTATATTTGACAATTGACAGTGACAAAACTGAAAATCTAAACCATAATGAAACTGACCATAAAAATTATATATTAGGATAGCTTAGTGTCTCCTGAGAAATAATATGTTTTAAAATATATGGTAGTCTAATTATTAGCCAAGTTATTGATATAATACTATATGTCTACGCACGCTAGGACGGACAGACTGTTGTTCTTGCTCGTTAGACATAACGTTATTGGGGACGCAAGTTTGAAAAAGAGGTATTGGAGTAATTCAAATCCGATTGGGTGATATAGGAGTATAGGAGTAAAGGGGGAAGGTAGGAAAATGTTAACCAAAACTAAACATCTTTTTGTATTGGCATAACTAACGCGGACTGACCAATGGACTACGAGACACATAGTTTGTTTGGAATTTTGTTTTTGTTTTTTTCAAAACTAAATTCAAAATTTGGTAGTTGCTTGATTTCGTTGGCCAGCTCTAATAGATATTAACCTAAGGCTTAGGGGTTTCGTGGCCATTTGACCAGAAATTTTTATATTAACAAGTACGTTGAGAGCA